>JAQQZZ010139633.1:0-13231 GCA_030265115.1 Mopalia vespertina | reverse complement strand
AGATGGCTCGGTGATACCTTAGAGCTGGAATCTCCTCATGAAATCTTGAGGTAGGTCCGCGAATAACGTTTAGAATGCGATCCATGTATATGAAGTGTTTAATGAAGTGTTTGAATTATCCCCCTTTATAGTGAAAGGGAGATAATTCAGCTCTTTCGAACTAGGAAAATGAAACGTCATTTCCGAAAGATAGCCAATGTGAATCTATATGTAAATAGTGTCTGAATTATTTTGTATCTTGAAACGGAAACGCATTTTATGTAAATACATGGATGCGACTCATTGAGTAGATCGAAGTAATGTTAATATAGTACTGGGTGGGCAAATAATTTTTATAGAAGAATAAAAATTTAATGTCCCAAACATTTGAAGAATTGAATTAGGTAAATAAAAGTAAAAATTGGTGCAATTGTCTATAACGGTTTTTTTTTAAACTGTTTGTAAAATTATAAGCATTTTTAGGCTTTGTGCTCCCATCGTTCAGCGGTATAAACGATAAAGCGGCAAATAGAAGGTTGATCCAGATAGTGTGTTTCTCTGTTGATTGGCTGGTCGAAACAGTTCAACCCTTTGACTCCTAATTTAATAACTTTTTCAGAAATCAGAAGCCACTGGTTGATAAGGGGATGTTCTGGTTGTGTAGATAAACGAGATCACTGTCAACATATTCCACCCCAGGTTATAGATAAACAAGAAAATAGTATTGTTGCTAATGACGAGATAACACATCAATTATTTTTATAGTGATCTGGGGCCGTTTCATTAAATTAAATAGCGCTTCGAGCAACCGGCCCCTGGTGCCTGTTAGGGCGGGGTTTACAAAATCAAAATCAATATTTTTATGAAATTGAAACTTGTGTTTGGAAGCAATCTGAATATTGGTATGTAAGCAGGCCTCTTACAACCCCATTATCCGCCTGCCTTTCGGTAACACACTTCTACGTTACTTTCTAAATTGACTACTTTCCATCATATTAGGTAACGGACTCTCACATACTGCTCTAATATATATTGAGTGAACTTTACTTTTATTCGAACAGGATAATGCTTTGCCAGACAACGATTATATGTGCTTCGTTTTGAATTGAATCAAATTTGCTTTCTATTCTAGGTCAGACTGCGTTGTGTAATTCACTTCCCTTTAGTGTGATGTACCAGATTCGATTCTATATTATTTCCTTTCCACTTTATTGTCACTCTGTCTGATGATATGGCTTATTTCACCACAAACCGTCTGATTTATTCATCACATATAAACGGCTGGTATGGGCGCCGAAACTAACAAGGCTTGTACATATGAGAGATTTTACACAAGAATTTCTTAATAAGATATTGATCGGTAAGGAAAGTATTCAGTACTGAAGAATTGAATGTATTCATTATCTTGATAGTTAATCAACAAGGTTGACGCTCTATATATAATATAATAACGAAGGCGATCAACAACAAAAGCTCAGTTACATGCAGCGTCTTGCAGCTGAATCGTTAATTTTTGTTACTTCCCCTAGATGTGATGTACCAGATTCGATTTTATATTATTTCCTTTCCACTTTATTGTCACTCTGTCTGATGATATGGCTGATTTTTTTACCAAACCAATATAAGCCAATCTTACCACCCAGGCTCCGGGCTTTGTATTTCGTTTAGTTCTGAAGAGCTAAATAGTGGTTTCTAAATGGACGGAGACGGAGAGTTCCTTAACTACATGATGTAGCTGAATGCATGCATGACATGTAACAAATGATAATACAAAAATGCATACCTTGTGGAACCCAAACCCTAAATGATATCTTTATTTAAGGCAAAGTGAGGTAACCAGAACATGTGGACTGCTCTCCAATGAACAAGATTGCTACACGTTTATATGAGTAATATAGTTAGTCTTATTTCTGATAAATATTTAGCTAAACTAAGCAAAATTTTTCTACAAACAATATGAATCATATACATTTTAAAAATCATGGGAAACTTGTCGAAGGCAAAACTGTCTGTTTTTTTCTCTCTGCGAAATCCCACTAACATGTACGTTTGATACTAAAAGCGTTTTATATCTAATTTTTATTTTCCTTCATTGTTCTTGTGTGCGACAATATCGGTGATTTTATAACAAGCTGATCGAATACATTTTCCGAACAAAATCAATTGTCTAGACGTTGGATAAGTTTATGGCCTTAGACATGGCTTGTTCAAGTAATAGAAGACAGCTTTCGATATAAAGCACTATAATAATAAGTCTCGTACTAAAATAATAAATCATTAACTCGTCAGGCTACACTGTTGTTGTATTAAGTGCCTTCATAGTTAATGGCACACAGCCTCAGCACAACAATTATCTTTCCCTTGCAATACGGAATTTATTAAGGAAAACAATACCTATTTTCTGTTACATGTCATATCTCACCAGGGAGAAAACACAATACTGGAGACGCCCTGCACAAGCTTTGCATTCAGCATTTTCAAAATAAATTTGGAACCAAAATGGGCTGTTCAATGATCAAGAAATAAATGCTGTTTGTCATAAAGCTATTTCAGGAAATAAATTGATGTTATTGTGTACCGCTATCTGGTATCCCTTTAGGTAAAAATAGATAAGCAGATCTTATGGAATAAAATTTACGCTGAAAATGGTTCCTGTGACTAGGAGCCTGCTCCACATATAATTGTATTAGTCACTGATAGATACATCAAGAGGGTAATGAAATAACTGTTTGTATTGCTGTACAATGTTTGCTAATTATAACCCGTTAGTCATCAAGAGGGTAATGAAATAACTGATTGTATTGTTGTACAATGTTTGCTAATTATAACCCGTTAGTCATCAAGAGGACAATGAAATAACTGATTGTATTGTTGTACAATGTTTGCTAATTATAACCCGTTAGTCATCAAGAGGGCAATGAAATAACTGATTGTATTGCTGTTTAATGTTTGCTAATGTATAACCCGTTAGTCATCAAGAGGGCAATGAAATAACTGATTGAATTGCTGTACAATGTTTGCTAATTTTAACCCGTTAGTCATCAAGAGGGCAATGAAATAACTGATTGTATTGCTGTATAATGTTTGCTAATTTATAACCCGTTAGTCATCAAGAGGGCAATGAAATAACTGATTGTATTGCTGTACAATGTTTGCTCATTTATAACCCGTTAGTCATCAAGAGGGTTATGAAATAACTGTGTGTATTCACTGTATTGGTGTATAATGTTTGCTAATTTAATACCCGTTAGTCATCAAGAGGGTAATGGAATAACTGTTTTTATTGCTGTACAATGTTTGCTAATTTATAACCGTTAATCGTCAAGAGAGCAATGAAATAACTGTTTGTATTGCTGTATAATGTTTGCTTATTTATAACTTGTTAGTCATCAAGAGGGCAATGTAATAACTGTTTATATTGCTGTACAATATTTTCTAATTTATAACCCGTTAATTAACAAGTGGGCAATGAAATAACTCTTTATATTGCTGTACAATGTTTGTTAATTTATAACCCATTGATTATCAAGAGGGCGATGCAATAACTGTTTGTATGTTGAATAATGTTTGCCTATTTATTAAAGATCACTTTCAAAGAATTGCCAGATGCATTGCAAGTTTTGGCAAATAAATGACACATATGAATTGTTTTTATTGTGAAGATCTTTATCTAAAATATTATTGAGTTATGATCTTAAAGATCTTTACAAGAATATTCTTCCCCCACAGAAGGTAGCTTGTAGATATGTTATTGAATATACAATATAGCCGAAAACAAAAGGAAATTCTACAGCATACCACACGTGGGTCCAATCTCTAATAATTACGGACAGTTTTCAGTTGTGCTGAGTTCACGATGTTACATATAACTGCTATTCATTTTTCTTCGGCTCTCAGCACCCCAGAGAAATGTAACAAATAACGATAAACTGTTTATCCTAGGTAGGGTTAATCTTTAAGGTCGATGCATTCATGTCGAGAAGATTATATTTTGAGAAATCCTATGAATATAGATGTTTGTCAATCTATGGATGTCCCCAGTCTCTTCCTTTATTCCGCGTTGTATTTATACCTTTTATTAATCGTTAAGCAGTTTAAGTAGGACCGATAAGTTCGACCTAAACTGAACAAATTATACCCTGGTTTTAGGAAGAAATGCTATTCCCATAGAGCCATACCGTAAACAAATAATAAAAAATATCTATTGACGGAATCCATACGGAGTCTTGGCTCATTATTGAAATCTAGAGGGGTTTTTTGGCTTTTTAATAGAAAAAAAAATATCATAGAAGTAATAATAGAATGATTTGTGAAGAGTTGTTTTAATTGGATTGCCCAGAATATCCTTTCGCGTTTCTCCAAAAAAAACTAGTTTAGCACCTGTAAAGACTGTAGAATGCAAACAACCTCCCAAATCAATATTGAACTTCCCGTGGGAGACTTTATAAGGTAGACTGGCAGAGACCCCGTCTGAAAACCAAATCTCCAGTGTCTCTTAACATGTACCAACTGTTGATTGAGTCTACTGTAGCGCCAATGAAACAATTAGTCTTCCCGTATTTTGGATTTATTTCAGGGAGCACTACAGTTGTCACGTGGACAAAATAAGACACTGTAGACGTTATCGATAATGAAAGCACATCACTGCGTGCTAATGTTGCAATATTTTCAACATTGAATGAAATAAATGATGTCATCTGAACAACTAACTGTGCCTTTGTAAAAGTTTGTTTAGATTGTTAATGATAAGATAAAATTTGTTCGATTGTGGTTTATATAAGTTCCCTTATATGGCGACGCGGGAGTTCGTGGTGGTGGTAGAAGCTAAATAATGGCACCACAGTATCATTGCAAGACGCTAACCAAAATGCCGTAAATGAGTCCCATTAAATATTCCTTACTACTGCGTAAATTGTATATTGACACCTTTTTGATGAAAAGATAGGACGTTTAACATAACAACCGTATGTAAAAATATACTTTGTATACATTAGTCTAATAAGTAAATTATTACCAGGCATACAATTATTACCGCAAAAAGTTTATCAATCCCATATTGGAGATCAAAATCCATTTTACTCATCTTAATTAGTTTAGCGTAACACGTCATTACTCGCGGTGAGACTGTAACTTCAGCAAGCTGTTTAAAAATGACAAGCTTACTTGAGAATATTTGCTGTGGTTTGCTATCTATAATTTCTTCATATTATTCACCCCCTGTGAGACATAAATAAGATTTATTGATCTGTTCTTTCAAAACAAATTCGTTCATCTAGCAGATTTACTTCCTGTATGAACGTTAAGTATGGTAATATCTCAGGTCTGGTCAATAACAAATTTTATGATATTAAAATAGGACAATTGTGAATATGTACAACTTCAGTAATATTGCTGAATGAATAAGCCAGAATTAAATATAAATGAACTTGATAATTAATTTGACCAAACAGCGAACATCCATTAATATATAAGTAGGGCTTTATACACACAATATGGAATGATTTTATTCTAGATATATATATATATATCTTTGCGATAGTTAATTTTAAAAGAAATAAGTTATCTTAGTTGGATTTTAATAAAACTTACCAATGTCAAGTCAAACAAGCATCAATGGAACTATAATATAATGATCTCAAATATTAGTTTGTATCATTATTTTGAGATTGGCGTGTTTTTTGTTTTTTTTTGAAGAACTGAAAATCGTTCATAGTTCCGTTAAAACAAAACTTTTCGATGCGAACAAACCTTTGTATCGAATTCAGCGGAGGCATTACACTAGCTTAAATACTCTGGAAACAATTTCCAGTTGCTCGTTTCAAACTGCCATAAAGCCTAGTTATAGGTGGAATTAACAGAAACCTAATATAACTCACTTGATTCGTTGGTTAACAAGGGGTGAACAACACCTAACTTTGATGCTACAAACGTGTGTGTTCGTTAATATACCGTTCAAGTATTTTCGGATATATTTTATTCTTAATCAAAATTGAGAACTTCCATGCAAGCTATACTAGTATACGAGTGATTGTTATGTCTTTTAGAAAGTGAGTATTAACAGTATACTCGTTATTTTGGGATAACAATTTCTTAGTTTAAACAGATTCTAGTTCAGAATATTTTCCAGATTGAAACCCGTCCGGGAATCGAACCCACGACCTTTAGAGTCAAGCACCGAATCATCGGTAGTAAATATCGGCCACTTAGACACCTCCGGGTGGCTCAGTAGTCTAGGTTGCCGGCATTTATTGCTGGTGATTCGGTCTGAGGGTCTGAACTCTGAGGGTCGTGGGTTCCATTCCCGGACGTGTTTAAACCTGAAGACAAATACTCAAAACTAGAATCTGTTCAAGCTAAGAAGGTGCTATTCCAAAATAACGAATATACTGCATGCTATAAATGCTAATGATTTTTTTGTGTCTTGTTTCTATCATAACTGATGTCCAGAAACTAAGACCATTTACTGAAAACTGTAATATATTTCCATTTGTTGCGATAATAGAAAGTTATTTTTCATCACAAAATGTATCGCCATAGACAACTAAAAACAATAATGATGAATTGTTGAATGAAGTCTGGGTTAATCTCAGAGGTCAATCCGCTTGTGTTGAGAAAATGACATTTGCAAGAGCCAATGCATATAGATTTATGAAAATCAACGAATGTCTCCTGTGTTTTAACTTATTCTGGCTACATGCTATAGACTCATTGTTCATATGCATACATCATAATGACGATGAACCATCACCGGTTATATGTGTCAATTTTTCTTTCATCTCTGTTTTAAAGCGGGTTTGAGACCATTTTACTCATATAACGCGCACCGACTCATTGAGGTAACAACCGATCTCTGTATGGCAAACAATAACAAAATATATTGAGCATATAACACTGCTATTTTTTTCTGCTATAGCTTATTATATAGAGATAGCTGTAAAACAGCCAACGTACGAGGCGCGAAGCGTTGAATGGATTATCCTTTCGACCATTTACGAGAGCAATATTATGGTATTCACGGTGTAGTATTCGTTTTGCTATTTACAAGTAGGACAAATTCATCAATCTGATATTTTAAAATCCCAAGAGCAAACAGAAAAACAGTTAATTAGTTGCAGTGAAATATCACTCTTACAAATGAATGACATCCTCGAATTTCACCTTACATTATAGATGCAGGGTTCTGTATCTCTAATAGTCTATTATATCATGCAGTCTTATTTAGAGATACAGAGTATGTGTTCAATAATTATTGTCCAATAATATTTGATATATACTGAACTTTCTGACACACTTTATATGCCAAACGCGACTTGAATTCCACCATTAGCCTTGTGAAAATGCTAATACCGTTCAAGTATCTGTCTTTCAACAAGATTGTAGACTTGTCTTTGACGTTTTAGCAGAAGAGCCAGGAACTTCCATTTTATACTCCCAGAAAGGTCATGTCCATCTCATAAAAATACCCAGAAATGATTTGATGTACATATGAAACTTGCATAAGCTCATCTGAAAACAAAAAGAATTCAAAAACACAAATTTATTATGACTTGCAGATTTCGCGTATTCAAACGTTAATGACATATACTTATAAACATTCGCACAAAGTTGATAGCACAGTAGCTAAACTTCCATGCGCATGTCATTATGTTTGCATATACAGTCGGCAACTTTACACGGTGTCTGCTAGCATGTCCATTTCCCACACACACGATGTTTGGTTCGATGCGAAAACGTATCATATAGACTTGCATTTACAGTCAATAGATATAGATGTTTAGTATGCGCAATTTCCTTTTAGAAAGAGGAGAAATATTGTCGCACCGTATAGCAATTCGCAATAAAAAGTCAATAGTCAACGACTTTAAGGTCTTGTCCTGCCATGACACCTTCGGTATATATGGTACGGCACAGGAGCCACATGGCCAAGATTAATTTTGTACAGCGTACTAGCCTACTACATTCCCGAGACGCCAATGGGATTTACCAAGACGCCTGTGTGGTATTGAATGAATTGTTTTTGCCCCGCCTTCCTCTGGTTTGGCAAGACAGGTTGTGTGTTCAACTTTACAATGGTCACTAAGACTAACGTGATAGAAAACTAGCTCTTGGAAGCGTCTTGTTAAAGTCGTCTGAGCACCGTCTGAGCAGCATCGTCTGGGTATATCGTAGCGAAGTATGGGCTGTCGCTGTACATGTTATACTACTTCGAATGGGTATACGAATGAACAAGACGCCATAACGACAATGATACGACTCTCATGCGATATAAATCTGCGGCAAACCTAGCACAATATAAATATCTAATCTTTGCTTAAGCCTGGTTCTAATTAACTTCTTACCTTCTGCATTTTCTCGCTGTTTATATGTCAGGTATCAACGTTTGAAGTCAAGCTGTAATAGCTCTCAAAGGAAGGTATGCAATGCCTTCAATCAAAGAGGCTTGGTACCATATAGACTGTCTACGTATATATAAAAGATAAAGGGCGGACACTCTATGGGTCGACCCAGCCTGTACCGTGGTGAAATTTAACCGATTCAAGTCCACTAATCACATAAAATAAATGAACTTCACCTGTCCGTGTGAGACAAATAGTTCATCTTCAAATCCTAACACAGAGTTGTGATGTTAGTTATCCATAATTCTCAAAAATATATGATCATGTTATAGCTGAAATAAAAGTTTTGGACTTCTTTGTCTCAAATGTCATTTTTTGATATAGGCGGTAATTATGGTTTTAAGCCCTTGATATACTATAAGCTTAAATTTTCTTATAACTTTCCATAGATAATGAAATTCGCTAGGTTTATTAAGCGCGTAGGTAGCTAGTGTACGTAAGGCGGAAAACAGTCTTTCAATGATGAATATTCATACATCTATATCACGGTAGAGCGTAGTAAAGTAATGATATCACCGATTCACCGTAAATAGAACCTCGCGAGATAATAACACACAGAGGAATTAAGACTGGTTTGTAATCAAAGGGAGATAACTTTGTTTGGCAATGCCAATATCAGCATGAATCTGTTTATGAATACTGGTATAAAGAATTAATACAATCCATATATTAATTTCAACATCTCTTTTATACTCCAAACTGAAACAAAATGTCATCATCTTTAGGCTAATGAAGTCTTTATATTCGCGATATTTCCATAACTCTGTGGCCTCTGGACGGCCATGAACACAAAATTACTGCTCGGAAAATCTGTTTTATTAAAAGTTTGATAAACTGATGATATCATATGTTTGACCAACACGCCCAATGTGTCGTATGGAACGAGTTAGCCGAGTAACACATTCACGGTTCGCTGATTCGAAGGGTAGCGGCGTTTCTAATCCCTCTACATTCTCATCCCAGTTATAATGTCACACAAAGGTATAATAAAATAGTAAAAGTTCATTAATCGCAATCTGCATACATTCAACAAAGTAGGAAAAGTATTATTTATTTATAAATCCTATTTGAGCTCGTAATTAAAAACAAAACAATTAGCTCAAGAAATATTAAAACATGTCACACGACATAACATATGAAGTCTGCTCAGTAGGACAAGCAAGCCCTAACTTGAACTCCCTACGCTGCATATGCCTACTGAGCAGACTTCATATGTTTGACCAATTCGCCCAATAGGTCGATTGGAACAAGCTAGCCGAGTAACACATTCACAGTTCGCTGATTCGAAGGGTAGCGACGTGTCCAATCCCTCTACATACTCATCCCAGGTTATAATCATGGCATTGTTACAGCTCCTATTTATATTTCTAAAAAAAAACCATATATAGCTAGTTTTATTACCATACACTCAATGTGCCTGAGAGTTTCATATTCAATTGTGGTGTCCATGTTTGTAAATATTTTTAGGCAAATCTCACATGGACTAAAATGACTAAATGATGATTTGTTACACTGGCTGCACCATAAAAGGTTAAAGTCCATTAGGCATTTGCCTTATTGACACTAAGAATGTGTCAGCCTAAGTTTCGTGTTTAGACAACAGATCACGATGGACAGTTTATAAGCATGAATTTAAGAGCTTACATGGAATCGCTGATTTGTTAACAGATTTGTTCCAGAACTTCGAAATAGCAACCTCTCAAAACTAGTAAGTATCTGTATGTAACCTCTTGTGCGTATTACAGTTCTGGGTTTGATTAATTCGACATCTTAATCTCTTTGTTTTACTGATGGATGGTTATTTAGATGAGAAGTTCTGCAGCCTTGCAGGTTCTCTTCCCGGGAGGGTCCGTGGTTCAGTCGTTGTTATCCTGCTGATCATCAGTCCATGTACTGGTGTGGGATAGCAGGTCCCACAGTCTACCCGAGGGCTTAAACAGAGGGGTGTCCATCCGTCCTTTGGACACCCTGAATTGATCAATTGTCTCATTTGGACACCCTGATTTAAGAAACTTAACATGCAGGGGAAAGGGAAATGGTAAAAATGAGACACCAAGTTACTTTAAAGTGAAGCAAAATGACCATTTTGGACACCTTACTTTTGATTTCTGGCTAAGCCCCTGAGTCTGCCTAAGGTATATGAGTGTATATGTGCCACAAGATATTGCTCCGGAAATTGCAGGGGAGGTTTTCAATATATAGGCCTACTATTTTCAGTCGCAGAGACCATATTCTTACATTAAGCTAGATAAACAGTGATTTCATTTTATTGTTTTAGCACGTGTCCGTTTTCGTCGAAAAAACATGATAAAGATAGTGGTTTTGAACGGAAAACATTTGTCAGCAAACGGTTGTTCACAACAGAATCTATAAGGCAACTTTGACCTTCTTCCGTGGTCTATAGGTGTAATAATCCACTAAATCTGGTCGAATATGAGGCGATTCGATAACTTTGACATTTGGCCATGTTGACAAATCTAGCCAATCAACAGAATGCAATGCGTCATATGACGGTGAATTCCCTATTTCGAGAAAATACATTAAATTCATTTCATTGTTTTGGTTATTCTGGAAATCTGGTTCTAGCAAATGTATATTTTTATTATTTCTTTCCTATTAAAATGTTTCTTGCCTCCACCGGGATTCGAACTCGGATATCTGGCCAGCTAGCTGGGCCAGTGCTCTAACTATGTCAGAGCTACATATTGAGCCCCCTCACTTTGTGTGGGGTGCTTGGGGGCTGATATATTACATATTGTATTCATAATTTAGGTTCGTTTAGGCCTCTAGTTCTTGAGGTTTAAAAATCTTGCATCAACATTGTTGGTATGGGTAAACAAAAACACATTTGAAGCAATAGATGCAGAGTTTTGTATTTCTTATAGTCCATCATACAATATAGCCTTATTTAGATAAACATATTATAGTTAGAGTGCATATAACTGTGTAATTTCAAGCTTTTTTTTTACTAACCGGCTAAAATGGGTTCAATTAGCACTGTCCAATATTATTTGATAAACTGAACTTCCTGACACATTTTATATGCTAAACGAGACTTGAAATCGCCCATCAGCCTTGTTAAAATACGGCCCAAGTATATCTGTTGCCAATCCGCCATGTTCTCTCTTCCTCACTAACTGGCTGTAGACTTGACATTTTAGCAGAAGGGCCTGTAACTTATACTCTTTTTAATGATTGGGATATTTAACCTGTATTAAACCGGGGAGTAAATTTAATTTAAGATTTGAGTGCTACTTCAACATCCTAAGTAGCGCAGTTACACAAATTGAGACGTTTAAACTCTATACCGTAGCCAAGTTAAAGGAGAGTAACAAACCTGGTGCTACGTTTGTCGTATTGGAATACAAACAGATTTATGTATTTCTTAGACGGTTCCCTTCACATGGTTACCAATTAAAACCCAATGTCTACAATATTTGAAAAATCTTGATCCAATAAGATTCACTTTCTAAGTTTCGGTTTGGTTTCCTCTTCAGAGGGAAGAATGATTGTGTTTCAATTGGCATATATGATTTTTAAATGGTCTCTAACCAAATGCTCAGAAAGAGAAAAATGTTCAGTTATTGGGAATACATGCATGAGTTGTAACCTAGTCGAACTCAAATGATTGTTGCCTCTAATACCAAGGCGACATATTTTTTTTAGACACTTCTTACAGATAAAGAGGTAGTCCTACCCAAGATTTTCTGAATTTTTACAGTTCAAAATGTCTACCAAATAATAAACATTTCTATTTTTTTGCCCAATAAAGGATGCATTGTCTAGTATGTAAGAGTCTATTTTGCATCAAGTCTTGATACATGCAGTTCAAGTATCTGTTT
The DNA here is from genome assembly GCA_030265115.1 of Mopalia vespertina. Taxonomy (NCBI): domain Eukaryota; kingdom Metazoa; phylum Mollusca; class Polyplacophora; order Chitonida; family Mopaliidae; genus Mopalia; species Mopalia vespertina. Next base: position 1,014 of record JAQQZZ010139633.1, on the reverse strand, counting down.
TCAATCCGCCATTTTTCTCTTTAGATATCACCGTGAGTGTAGATTTTACATTTTACTATTTTTGCTATTTTTACACACAAAATCTGCATGTTTACCTCATAAAACAATACAGAATTCAAACCTGTATTAAGTCGTAAAGTAGACTAAATTCAAGTTCTGAGCTCCGCGTGGAAATCTGGTGCAAAACGATAACACAGTTTGGTTCTCTTAAACGCTGTAACTAGACAGAGTTACGCCCCCTGGTTAGTGGCTCTCCAATCTTTAAAAGATCACGTGACTTTGTCGGAGTGTATCTTTTTCTCCGAAAATACGTCTCCAACGTTTTTTCTGTAGACCTATCTTGCTATTCATTTCGTTTTCGGTCTGTAAAAATATATGACGCATACGGGGTAAGTGTTGGCTGCTGAGACCAGCAGTCATTTGTTCATATGTGGAAATACGGCTACAAATTTTTCTATCTCTGTTTCCTGAGCGTAAGTTTTTCGAATCGGTGCAAAATGTGTTACAACTTTACAGTGCATTAACTAACTAGGTCAGCCGGACAGCGGTGGATGGGACTGTGTTTCACCAAAAAATCAGCTGATATTTTCGAACTAAAAGAACATTCAAATCTGAAGTTGATTAACTCAAAAGTCTATTAAGCCCGCCGGCATCTCTCATCGTCTTGCATTGTTTATCGTCTGTAAGTGTAACCACAGGATAGTCCTGATATTACCGAGAATCCATATATGCATATATAGCCTAACGGCAAATCTCGGTTATGAAGGTCCTATGTATAATTTGGTACTCACAAGTCTATTTGCAGCTCCTGTGTCCTTGAAATCACATATATTTCCAAAATACAATCCACACAGTAATCTATAGCCTTAAATAGCGTATCTGCTTTCGTTTGCATTGTCTTTTATGGTAATCCAAACAAATTTTTGTCAAGAAATTTGGATAAATACACACTAGTGTGTCAAAATCTACCAAACAGCCGACAGTTGTGACCGCCTCAATTTGAAAGTAGACTGG
>JAQQZZ010139632.1:0-27524 GCA_030265115.1 Mopalia vespertina | reverse complement strand
TGAAAAATGTTAAATCTGTCTCCCAGGAACCATTTCTAAGTCTTTAAAATCACTTTTAAAGTACCCATATTATAGACGAAATTGGAGGGTATTAAATAACTTTAACGGTACATTCTTCATGTAAAAAAAAATCGCGTACATTTCCCGAACTTCATTGTATAGGATTTTACATACAAGTGACTAGGTTTTGATACTAAGTTTATCATGCAAATCTTGTATCCATTCGTGATTTCACCTTAGATGAACTTTATGCCACTTTAATGAAGGGTTTATATTTATAAATGCAGAGAAAAAACAATTCCAGCCTCTAATCATGATCTTTGTCCGACAGGACAACTTCTGAAGTTCTGACCAAACAATTGGTGGAGGCTTACGATTAAATGACCCGTATAAAACGGTGGAGTTTCTAGAAATCTCCAGACTCCTATTCCAAATTCATCAGACCATAATCTAGTCAATGTAACCCCTTTTGGCTTGATTTTGAATTTTTTTTATGAAAATAGTACTTTATCTACTTTTTTGTGGGCTTAAAATATTTTGGGCTCCAGAACCAAAAAGACTGTGCAGTGGTTGTAATTATTCGACATCTATGTGCAAATCTGAGGATTCACGTTTGGAAATACCTGTACAGGTAGTAAGACTGATTATTTGTTGGTGTGACCAGCATAGACATAAAGTCCTTACTTAGCTCTGGAGGAACATTAATTTTGCACTAGCCTTTATCCGTGATTCAAATATACATGTACAGGCATTGGATCTGTACGTGTACTAAACGGGAACGGCTGTCTGTATTGAGTTAGAATCAAAACCGGCTGTAGGTGGGCTGCATTGAGGGGCCTTTGGCAGACGCTGGATCCCTCTAAAATAAACCATCTGTTAGAAAGGTAGAAGAGAAAATAACGAGACCTGCAGTGAACTTTGGGAGTATTTTTCACGAACCCTCGAGACTTAACCCTTAAACTCAAACGCTTCCCAGTAACACTTCAGCCTTTCGGTATTGGCAAAGTGTCATGTCTTTTCATACTGTTTCGTAAGTCTGACACAGACATTTCTACATGTACCTCTCAACAAAAGAGAGAATGTTTCAGGATTACTTGCTGTTTTACACCGTGCTTAGGGTTATTTCAATTAAATATATGACGCAAGTATTCTGACAATAATTGACACTTACATAACCATAAAATGTGAATTATTTTGAAAATGTTGGTAAGCTACAAGTAATCTTCCTCTAGTGCTACATGTAATTAAAGACAGCAATGCTACTCTCTATACAAACTGCCCTTAGCCAGAGGGTCAGAATGTTTCAAGCCGTCATAATGTCTTTTCTTGTAGCTGGAGGAACATTAATACAGGGATAGATAAAAGTCAAAATCTTGACAACCTAGAATTCAATTTGTTTTTTGAATCGAGTTTTTTCTTGCCCAGATTGAGTTTTTGAACAATTTGACAGTTTTAATCACTTCCCTCTGCCATGCGGATCATACTGTATTCTCATTGGTCATGACAATCCCAGAAATGTCCAAAGTTTCATTTTATTACAAAACGGAACCAAGCGAAGTGACAAACTGCACTCATGGCTTATATTTCTATTCGGACACAAACAAGCTGGATGACTTGTACCACAGCAGCAACATCACTGAAACACATTTCGTTCGTTTAACTGATTAAAATTCCAATTCAACATCTTGCCTACCAACAAATTCAGTATTTTCCTCTACAATTCAGCAGTGGAATTCAGTTTTCTTGCAATGAATTGAGTTTTTCCCCTATAAAATGTAAGCAATTTCAGTTCACATTGAGTTTTTGAACATGAATCTATCCCTGTAATATTCAAACAGAGTAAAACCATTCACATTTGATGATTTTGTGCCCATTTACTGTTCATCACTGTCATGGAGTTGAAATAACCTTCAACAATAATCAATCTAACATTCCCAGATCATATATTATTTAAGATTTGATATTATTTGAATAAATGCAGATTTCCATAATGCCCCGCCCATGGCTGTGGTTTAGTGGTTATCATATCTGCCTACTACACTGGTAATCCTGTTTCCATGTACCATCCAGGAGTCCATTAATGCCGGTGGTGGTATTTAACCAAGAAACAGTGGGAAATGGACAATCCGTCATATAAGTGAAATACCCTTAAGTACAAATGTACAACCTTTAACCTGAATCAAACTAGCAAACCAATGGCAGTATAATTCACTTACCAGCCATCTTGATTATCAAGATGGCTGCCAATGTGTTGGTTTGAGGGGGACAATTGTCAGTTGAATGTCATTAAACCCATACTATGTACCTCTCATTTAAAAACAACATGACCAGCCATCATTTCCACTCATTCAACTTGTCTGCTCAGTGGGCCAAGCAATTATCCACTACTAGTCCCATAGAAAACAAACAAGAGACTCGACAAAACTGGGCCGAATTGAAGACGCCCCAGGACAACCTTGATTTCTCTTGACAAACCTTTGGGAACACTAGACAGTAATGACTGCCAGACACCTAGTGTATTTGTTTAACGGGTTAGAGAGCTGTATATACATGTACATGTACACTAGCTGTACTGCTTCAGGACCCTGCTACAACAGGCAGCTCGGAAGTAGTTTCCTGTTGCCCTGGTGCTCTCAGAGCGGAGGGGCACAAAGCCATCATGCATGATGTGTTTGAATTTCATCTTGTGATTGTCCTATCTCATCTTAGTTTGTTCCCATTGACATCAATGTGGTTTCCTTCACCCATTAGCCTAGCAGGCTTCATTTGACTGAAATAGCCTTAAATACAGCATTAAACCCTGATCAAGCAAACAACAGAACTCTGGTGAACAAACTATACATTTGGAAGCTTCAGAGACAGCAACAAGTTTAGATAGGAATAACTTCTACTAAATTGTATTCTTGAAAACTCATTGACATGTTGTAACCAAAAGAAGGTGTAACATATAGAGACTGTTATAATAGGGTTAGGCCATGCTGTGGCTCAGCTGACTTTCCATTGGAATGTGACACCCCTCCAATGTATTGCTTTAGACGAAAGGTTTGAGGTGACTCGAGAGATCACTGGGTTTCTTTTCGGTTTTCCACCAATATCAGGCTAGGTTGTTAGCAAATGAAATAACTTTGACTACTGCAAACACCAAAACAATATGGGTAAATAATCATGTAGGAAATAAAGTTGGAAAATAGCAATGTCAAAATCCGTTTCTTTTAAGTTGGCAGGACAAGTAGTTGGATACACAAAGTTTTTAGTGAATCAATAAAATTTTATTTTGAGCAGTTCGTTTAACCCCCCCAACATCTAGGATAACGTCTAGGATAACATCTAGGACAACATCCAGGATAACATCTAGGATAACATCTAAGACAACATCCAGGATAACATCTAGGATAACATCTAGGATAACAGTAGGGAGTTATAATCTGGGTTATTTCTGCAAAATTAGAAAAAGCCACTATTTTAGGATATTTACTGAGGGCTACTCTTTCAGGCGGCCAATGGAGAGTTGAGCTTCAAACTAGCCTCACTTCAACCTGATCTTGTTTCTACTGAGACTAAATGGTTTGTCTTAAGACAAACATGCTCCCAGGGGTGTGTGGGATCAAACTACTATCTGTGGTTCACACTTTTTACTTCTCTGGTCAAGTAGCCAAAAGATAGTTAGGCTGGGGCTCCCTTAGATCAGCTACTTCTGTTAAACATAACCTACAGTATGAGGTATTTGCCTTCATTGATAAACAAGACTTATCATTTTAGTTCAGCCATCTCTTTAAATACATCTAAAATATTTTGATGTCAGTCTTGTAATGTTAGTTATGTCCAGTATTAGACTGGGACATTTTTAGTTATATCCCATAATTTGATAGTGCTTTCTTCTAAATTTTTTGGTCTGTTTTGAAGACAATATTCGACCTCCATGAAAAGAGGTTTCGTACCTATGTGAGTCATCGAGTTTTTAAATAAAGACTATCTATTTATCTATATTCATTTCTGTTTTGCATCCCCGTTATCAAAACTTTAACTCAGATCGAAAAGCTTTCTCAAATATCTCTAGCTGAACTTTAACCCCCACCAAGTTTGTATAAATCTGTTTGAAAAATAACCAATTTGCAAACATGTTAATATATATTGGTGGAGAAGTGTTTTTTTTTTTTTTACATTTTGTTTCCTAGGGATCTGATTGTCCTGGTCAAACCTTTTTTTTTAAATACAAAACCATATACCCACTTTAGCTTTGCGAATCATAGGGAAATCTACAGTACTTTGATTTCAAGGTCAAGCAAGGTCAAGTATGTTTCTCTTACGGTGCAATCGCTGACTGTCTCTAAGCGTTATTACCATCGCTTATCAGAAACCTTTGAAGTCACTGACTGGCAATTTAGTAGCCGCCTGCTTCAATGTTGCGGTGTGTTGGCCTGAGAAAGTTTGACGTGTTATGCTCATCGAATACTTCCCTCATCTCCGTCGAAGAACTTGTTGGCTTTGTGAACAAGGAGATTGATCTCTCATATCTGTCTGCCTCGGAAGTCTCTAACAAAGCTTTGAACCCTAGATATTTTTGTCCTTTACCCTAAAGGCAACTGTATTTAGCTGGTATCTTAAACATATATCTATTCAATATCAAAAGTGGCTGGCTGTGTGGTAGATTTGTGTTGCCCTGGTGCTCTCAGAGCTACGGGGCAACAGGAAGCTGATATATTATGTGATGTCTCGTTAGCCTCTTCTTGCCAATGTTGATATGTACATGTACAGACCCAATACTCTAAAGATGTTTATTTATTAATTATTATTTTGTTACTGATGAAGTAAGAAGTCATTACAGTACTCAAGAGTTTTTTGCTTATCAAAAAACTAATAATAATAAAGCAGTGCTCCAGATAAGGGGAGTATTGGCTTTAATTACGCATCTTAAATAAGCCAAAATGACTCTTTTGTAAATGGAAGACGTATTGAAACAGCATCGGATGCTGTTTCAATATGCCTTCCATTTACAAAAGAGGCATTTTGACTTATTTAAGATGGGTAATTAACTCCAATACTCCCCTTTATCTGGAGCACTGATAAAGTTCGGTTTTCAATTTCACGGACACGGTTAAAAGTTTTTAAAACTTGGCATGTATTTTTATCCAATTTTTTGTTTTTAGTTTTACTGATTTTTTTTTCTCTGTTTTTAAATATTTTTTTAATTGTGAGAATTAGGAAATATTTATGACAATATATACCCATCTTCTACTTGGATTCATTTTATAAACTGTAGCTTAGACTCTAAGAAAATCACTATATGTTGAGTCCATTAGTGTGGTTTAATATCTCTGACAGTCTGTTTACAGTGACCATAACTCACTGTCAGTCTGTGTCATTAAATCACCTGGAGAACTACTTTCCCACATGGTATCTACCTGTCACTTTGTACCTGTGGAAAACTCATTAAGGCACCTGAGGCTACTATGTCAGCTACTAATGCTAAATAGCCTCTAGTTAGAACTTGTCAGTCTTCTGTAATTAATTTAAAGATGACTCAAATCCAGTTTTAAGACAAAATCTCGCCAAGTTATGTAAATGTTAGAATAGACCAGATTTATGTAAATGTTAGAATAGACCAGATTTATGTAAATGTTAGAATAGACCAGATTTATGTAAATGTTAGAATATACCAGATTTATGCTGGCTTCATATTCAGATTAAGGCAATTTAAATTTTTCTATTTTTTTTACAATAAATAGTTTGTATTTTTGACAAGAAACTAATGTTGCATTGTAAATATAATCTTTTGAAGTGACAGCCTTTGACCATTTTAAACTTTTTGTGCAAAATAACCTCAAGAACCTTAAATAAAGCTTCCGTTAAAATTTACTGGTGGCTTTCTGATTGTAGCTTATATATATCGTGACTTTTAGGTATTTAGGCCTCTTTGTTTGATAAAAACAATTTAAAAGTTAACAGCGGTGGGCTCAAAATTCAAATTTCGTTTTATGGGCGCTTGGAGGGAATTATATTATTTGATACTTTGTGGTATCTTTTTTTCGTGTCTTGTTATTGTCCTTTGTCGCCAGTGGCCTTCTATGTTCACCTACTGGGCAGGTTGGCACACCCGTACATGAGTGAAATAAGCTTAAGTGGTGTTGAACCCTAATCAAACAAACAAACAAATATGCCTCATCTTACAGGAGATCTGTTAATAATACAGCGGTTGAGAGAAGTCGTATTGAGATGCTGAATATAGACCCCTCAAATTCAATAAAAATATTTCTTATTTCAATATTTTATTGGAATTCGGTTTCAACCAGAGCTTTTATTTAAATTACATAAGACTTTCATTACATCAAAGGACTGTGAAATCATAATTTTATTAAATTTTATCAAATCAAAAATTAAATTTAACCCTGATGTCACTCAAGAAAATGACCTCTATCAAGCCTTGATAATAATACACATCCATGTTTTTTCTGTATACTGACTTTCATTCAGAAAATGGTAGTTGTACTTTTTTGTGTTAACGACTAATTACAAAGGCTTTATTGTTATCTGATTCATACACAGGTACCTCTTTGTTCTTAGTAGACAAAACCTGTTAAAAGCCAATTAACCTTTTATTTCCTCACGGCAAATTGCTACTTTTTTTTTACAAAAACATTTTGTGATTTACAATATTTTCATTCAAAAAGCCCTAGTTACTTGTCAAGCGGCGATTGTTATTTTAAAATGTTACTTACTAGATCATAAGAAGAATGTGTTTGGATGATACATTAAGTGTTAAATTTAATTAACTCGTTTCTCTATTGTTTATGTACTTATGAGATGAGTTTATCTTGTTAAAATATCTTATGGCCAAATTGGGTCATCTTTTAGTTTTTGTCATGGTGCTCTGCGAGCTAAGGAGCAACAATCTTGAGTGCTCTCTACCATGAGAGGCAACAAGAAGGTATAGCATCTGGAATTGGAAATGTATAAACTCAACACCTTGTAGCCCGTGGCTTAGTGGTTAGCGAGTACGCTTAGTGGTTAGCGAGTATGCTTAGTGGTTAGCGAGTGGCTTAGTGGTTAGCGAGTGTGCTTAGTGGTTAGCGAGTGTGCTTAATGGTTAGCGAGTGCGCTTAGTGGTTAGCGAGTGTGCTTAGTGGTTAGCGAGTGGCTTAGTGGTTAGCGAGTGCGCTTAGTGGTTAGCGAGTGGCTTAGTGGTTAACGAGTGCGCTTACTTATCTTACTTCGATGTACCGTTCACTGGATCCAGTCTTGTCTGTCAACCATCAGGTATATGAGTGAGTCTCATCGTGTGGCTCCGGCAATCGTGGGGGTGGTTTTTACGAGGCTTCCTCTCAGTTTTCCATCATAATTAGGCAAGGAACAGTGTGAAGTAGACAATCCTTCATCCTATAAGTGAAATAACCTTGAGTACGACAATAAACCGCAATCAAACAAACAAACTTTGTATTATTCAGCCATTGGGTTATTGGAAATAAGCATGATTAATGCTTAAATATTCAGTAAAAATGAACTAAAGTTAAAGTTTTTCCGAATTTCACTACTTGTGTAGTATGGTAAACTCTTCAGTGGAAATAATGGTTTAAACTTCCACGCACACAAGCAATGATCTTATGACAGTATAACATTGTACAGAATGAGACCATGTTAAATTAGTACAACACAAACAAAAAGAGTGGAAAATTTCAACATAGATTTGAAAGTTTTTCTTTAATCTGACATAGATTTAATTCAATAAGAGATGTTCTTTTGAAGTTGGCCTGTTTTCTGTTACATCTTTCATTCAAGTAAACTGTTAGAATGTTTTATGGTAGTCTTTTGTTACTGACTAAAGTGCAACTTCATTAAGTAGCTTTACGATCTAAAAGGCGCTTTAATCCCAACACAATGGGTGATATTGTTTGTACTGATTTGTCAGGTGACTTGTTTCTCGATCTTGTAAGACTGTCATGGCGAAACAATGTAATCTCTTTCATACCATCTGTGATCACATGATATACTATTCGTCAGTGTCAAATTATCGTGACAAACGGAATCTCGAGTTCAAGTTACAGTCAGTAGCTAGACTCCATAAAGGCTTGCCCCTTTTAGGAAGGATCACATTGTTGATCTTCTGTTTATGAAGTTACAAATAGTCATATCACTCATTCTTGATGGAGGTAGAATAGTCGTATCAGTCATTCTTGATGGAGGTAGAAAATAAAGACAACCAATGGAAAAACAGAAAGAGAGAAAGATTAAAAAAAAAAAAGAAATATGTCACTTTTTTGTAGATAAGATAAATAAATTCACATTGTGTATGGTTTGAAGTTGTTTTAGAGCACTAAAGCACATTAGCCCACCTATGAGAAAACCAGTTTTTTAGCCAGATTGCCTTTAGGGTTCAGTTTGAAGTTGATCTTTTCTTCCAAGAGGCCAGCACGGTTCAAAAGGCATGACACCTAACCTCATTAGTATCATTATAAAGCAAATGTACCAACAAAGTTAGAGTATTTTGTTTTGAGAGATATTACATATATTCTTGTGAGTTAAATGCATGTACCTTGCTTGACACATTTCAATGACACACCTTCATAATAGTGAAGTAACTTTTAAAGAATGGCATTAAACCCCAATCAAAGACATCCTTTCATTGAGCACTGGATAAGAACAAACCATTAATTTGGTTAGCTTGTAAACCAGAATTTGATCATAAAAAAACCCTCATAAATTGTAATGCCTTACATTTTTTCTAATTTTTTTTTCTTTGATAAAGTCATCATTATTTATAGCACAATAAAATGTACTGTATATTATACATTGCAGCCTAGACATAATAATCTTGCTATTTGGGTTGCAACATGGCATCCTTTCTTTAAGTTGGCCAAACTGTTAAACTCTGCAGGTCTACTGTTCTGGAAAACTCATTATCACAGAGTTAAAGAAAAGTATCATTCATTACAGATCCATTAACATTAGGCTGTTAACGAAGACGAAAACCCACCTTACCTGATACTCTCCCACCTGAGTCAAGATTTATGAACTCACAAACTCTCAGTGAAACTCTGAGCCACTAGCTCCTGAAGCAGGCCCTATCTCATTCTAACGCTGACAGAGCCTTAAAAGTTAAACACTTTATTGGTCATAAACACGTCAGTAGAAGAAGCAAGGCAGTAAAACACAGACAAGGTTTTTGCTTCTTAACATTGTTTTGAAGAGGTCTTCTGTCCCAAAACACACTGCTACAGATTAAACTGGACCCGTTAAAAATTAACCTAAAAGTATTTGCTTTATTGACTTTTTGTTTGTACTGGAATTACATCGCCGCCTATAGTTGGAAAACACACCGAGGTATATAAGTGAAATACAGGTGATATTTAATATGTGGTTAAATGATCAACCAATCAGGCAAAAGTTAACGAGAAGTGCAGTTAGCTTGAATGTCCACAAGTATTAATAAAATCTTATTTTCATCTGACAAAACATGTTTTCAACAGTTAAAATGTTGTTTTTGATTTTGATATTTAATAAATCCATCAAAAATCGATTTAAAAAAAGTGAAAAATATCAGGCATTTGATTGGTCAGAAACTTGATGATGTAGACGTATAGGACAGAAGTCATTGTGTAATCCCTATGTAGTTACGTCATGGTTTAGACACCACGCCCCTTGAGGGAAGATCTTAATTAGTGTGATATATATTAATTGAAACATAATTGTTTGTTATAATTTAACATAATTAGCTTTATTCAATACCATAAATGACCACAACAGACCAAAAACTTAGCAGGTGTTCCCTTTTTAGTAAACTCTAGGTAACATACATGTATATGTATAAAAAACAAACAATACAAAAGTATGAGTGCTTCAGAAAAAAGAGCATGGCAGTAATTGGAATGATATTAAGAATCCTTAATTTGGTGTTTATGACTCCATTTTGATTAACGTTTGAAAATAAATAGTTGTGATTGCTGGGTATGTTGACACGAAAGATGGCTAAAAATAAAAGAAGTTTGTTGTATGTGAGGATCCCGGCAAAGCTATGTCTGGTATTCAGACAGTTAGATAGACATGAGCTTTTGCGTGTTATCTTTCAGAGTTGTAGAGTGTAAGCGGAAAGGGGGGTCCCAGAGCGTTTGATGTAAGGACCAAGGCAAGCCGTGAAATTCTGTCCCTTATTTGTCGCTGTCCAAACTCTTAACTAAACACAGAGCTTCAAAACATTGCCTTAACGCTTCTGGACAATTAGTGCAAGTTAGCTTTTAACACTCAAACATGAGGAGAAGGTTGATCCTTTGTGAGCAACACAGGGGGGTGGCGGAACTCCTAACTCTGAAGGATGCTGTTCCTTTCACCGTGTACCCGATAACAACACGCTCTCTAAAATGACCTCCCCCTAAAGTTTGTTGTTCACACTTTGTCGATGAAAACCACTGCCTCCAGATCTATAATCTACAGTCCCTCAAATCCATTTACAGCTTTTGCTTTTTAAAGTTACCCGCTGACAGATTGTTCTTTTCACCTCCACCAATAAAAAAATATCCTTGCTGCTGCTCCTCTATCAACCTCTTTAGTCCTTTTGACAAAGATCTTATACATCCAGCCCGGGTCCAGGGTTTAGTGGGTAGCATGTCGCCTATTAATTCTACTGCGATGTACCGCTCACGGTTTCCGAGTCTGCCTGTCGACCATCAGGTATATGAGTGAGTCACACAATGTAGTTCCGTCAATCGCAGGGTTGGTTTTTATGAACTTTCCTAACTGTTTTCCACCATATTTAAGCAAGGAAGAGTGTGAAATAGACAATCAGTCGTCATATACATATACTTGAAATAGCCTTAAGAACGACATTAAACAAAATCAATCAAACGAACAGTCTTATACCATCCTTATTTGTTTCTCTTTAGAATTTCTTGTTTTGCTGCATTCCTTTTAAATGATTTCCATGTTCATTTTGTCTGTCTCATGCTGTTCCAATCAACTGTGTCTCTCTGTCTCATATTGCTAATACTCAGTTTGAAACCTTACAACTTGCGTAAACTCTGTTATTGGCAAGTGCCAGCCTGGATCATAATATACACTCCATAGACTTTAAAACTGTCAGAGATACTTTCATTCAAAATTGTTTGTTTAAAATTGCCCTGTTTTAGCAGACATGGCTGTTAAAATTTCTCACAAATAAGTGTTAAACTTCACTGTTGAAGGCCTAACTTATTCTCCATTTCTCCAACTCACGCCTGCCTGACAGCATTTAACAGAGAGTTTCTGTTGCTGCCACTTCTCATTTCTATTGTGCTGGGTAAAACTTGCAGCCCTCCCCCTCCTTCCCTACAACCTACAGCCCTCCCCCTCCTTCCCTACAACCTACGCTGATTATGCTTGAATTGGCAGAGAGCCCTGTATGTTATATTTGCGTCTGTTCTTCTTGGATTTTAAACTTGTAGACATAATCATTTAAGGAGATCATGTCAGCTTTTGCTCTTGCTTTAGGAGCACTACAGTGAGGATTTGAATGTAGTGAGAGAGGTGCAATGTTCTCGCAAACGGTGTTAGGCTGCGACCACTGTTAAGGGAATTACCGCCGCATCATTAACTTATCCCACTTCTGACACCTTTTCATCTCACAGAATTGGGTTCCCTTGTGGACCTCAGGTTTATGAGGGAGTCCTATGATGCGCCACTGGTGGTTTTACAAGGTTTCCTCTCGGTTTTTACAAGGTTTCCTCTCGATTTTTACACCATTTTTAAGTAGATCAGAGGAAAAATTGAACAATCCGTCGTCATAAACCTTTGATTAGGACATTAAACCCCAAGTCAAACAAACAAACCTTTGAGCAATGTGTCAAAATATTAGTATGCATCCACTAATCTTTTTCGGCATAACCTTAAAATTGGTAGAGGGTTTTCTCTTTGTGAAGCACTGACACTGGCACTCTATTAAAGGCAAACAGGTGTTGAAGCACACACCCTTTAAATGAATGTACATGGAAATGAATGTAAGAAATCAAATCCCAATGTTAGTTTTTTTCTTCAGTTCTGTGATCCAGGCTTATTTTAAGGTGCTCATTCTGATTTTTCATCCGGTAAACAATATTTTTGGCGATTTATTGAAAAACGGATTGTGATGGTGCCCGACTGTCTCCTCACTTGACATTTTTTCCCAATAAAATCCCCCATGTGTGATTTGTTTCTAAATAATTACATGGAATGGTTGTTATGACAGTGAAATGTGTCTCCATGACAGCTAGGAATAACAGCTATCGACCAATAGGATCTCACAAGATTTAAATAAAGATTATTATTATTTAATTCCAAAAGGAATATCCGGTTAAGACCCATGCCAGAGTATTAGATTTATTATACTAAAATTTCTAATAATGTAACAAAGCATTTCAATTCTATCAAATTCTATTCACAAAGGCTATTGTTCCAGTTTGTTCTTTTTCTGGGCTCCATTCCTTTAAAAATAATTCTGTGTAACAGAAATGAGTGCTACGTGTATTTATCTTTTTAATTCTACCCAAAAGTCATTAATTCCAAAAAAACTATTCTGAAGAATTAGGTCTGTAATCACAATTACAGAATAAGAGGTGGATTGCTAAAAAATCATGCTTCAATAAATAAGATATTTATATGAAATCAAGGAAAATTGCTTGGAAACTTTCCACAGTTTTGCCAAGAAACTACAAACACAATTTGTTCAGTCCTTACAATTATATTTGACCTAGTTTTTAGAAAGAAAATATTATATGTTATTTGATCCTAAACTTAATCTGTTTTATTAATGCCATGTGACACAATTTTTACAAGTTTTTATTTAGTTTCAAAGTGTGGCAAAAGAATTCTAGCATGATGATAATGTGTAATAGGCTTAGAACTGGGTCTGCATTAGACCATGTTTGAAAAACCACCCTTGTTTTTAAATTTAGGAGGTTGTTAATGTTGAAAAGTTAACCCCAAATATGAAATATTTACATTTTACTATTTTCAAGTACCTTACATTAAAGCTCAAATTTGCAATAGTGATAAAATAAATACACAGAATTGTGAACTGTATTTCTGTTTATCTGCACGTCTCGATATAATTATCATTTTGAAACAATTATAAAATAATTTTCAATATTTTTTTATTTTTATTTGCAGATACCACCGACTCAGTCGTGTGGGCGAGCCCTAATGAAGATGATGTACTGTCCCCATTGCCGTGGTCTAACCCACACTAAACCGTGTAATAACCTGTGTCTTAACACACTCAAAGGTTGCCTGGCCTACCACGCCGAACTCAACAAGGCCTGGAACCAATATATAGGTAAGAATTTTATATCAAACACAACCAATCCACTGTATAGATGAAAAGCTCCTTCCTTTTCCAGAGATTCTATTCCAGTTTGACTATTTTAGCAATCCCTCTGGCTACGTTTGTTAAGACAGTACGTGTAGCAATGCTGTCTTCTTAGCACTGGAGGAAGATTAAATTTCCAACATCATCAAAACACTTGACATTTTATTGTTGTGCTAGTGTCCATTATGACACCGGCGTCATATGAGTGAAATAGCCTTGAGCACAGTGTAATGCACCATAAATCAGTCAATCAATCAACTACTTTAGCACTGTGCTTCTGTCACTTCTGCACTGGACTACTACATATACATGTAGAGCCCTCTCATTGGAGCACACAAAAACAGATTTAAAAGCAGCATGGCGTCCCAAGGTATCAATTAGAAGTTTAGAGAGTACTGTGAAGATCTTGAGGTGGCTTCTAAGAGGTTTCTTGCTGGTTTCCAATTGATTTCTGACAATTACCTTAAGTTTGATGTAGACCTCAACCAAACAGACAGACAGATGATTACCTACATATCTGTCTAAATGCTGCTCTCCGATGGTATTACCAGACAAATTTTATATTTTTCCTGCAATTCTGACAAATTTGAAATCTTACATCCAGAGGTGAATAATAATATTTCTTTTCGTTAAACATGTAATCATAAATAATAATAAATTTTCTTGGGCATAAAAACTCCGACACAAATAACAGACATATTTTTAGATTGATTAAAGTAGTGAAAGTATTGCTTTTAGCCCTCTCTGAGGTAATTTACTGTAGGTCGATATATTTCTTAGGTCCATTCCGATTTTGTATGTGGGTCATGCTTTTGGTAAGCCCCGCGACCCCAAGGTCGTGCAATTATCTGTCAAGTCAGAAAATCAGGCGATAATAGCAGGTCCGACATTCGGAATAAAACAAGTCTGTCAATAGCGTGACATTTAATATCTGAAGTTTTGCCTTCTATCAAACAACGGGCTCTAGATATGCAGCAGTGAATAAAACACAATTAAGCGATTGGTTGAAAAGCTTTCTGGTGAAAATTTCTTTCAGGGTTGCTATAGCAACTGTTCACAAATTCTGCCAATTTCCCTGAATTTGGTCATTTTGTTTATTGCCACATTTTTAACCCAGATTTGGCGAGAAGAATTATATAGTTTTCAAGAATGTATTTATAAGGAAGCACTTGTTGACCTACTTTGCTTGTTGACAAAAATTGCTTCAGGGTAAACGTTTTTTATTTTATTTTTCGGTCATACATGTGGCATGCTAATCATCATTATTAAATAACAAAACCATGAAGAAATCAGTCCAGAAAAAAAAATCAATCGGTTAATTTAAGTGGTGTGATGTTAGTGCAAGCTATTTAAATATTTGTTACAAAACCAATATGGCAGGGAAGTTTTTGTAAGTCTTAGCAGTTCATGTGTATTTTAAGGTAGTTATTGCTTTATACAACTGGGTCACTTTTGAATGAATTAAAAATGAGTTTATTGTGTTTCTTAAATTTAGTCAGCCCAGCACAGAGATGTTTATCATATTTCTTAACATTGAATGATCAAACTGGATTTTTTTAGTATAAAGTAGATCATGTTTGAATAAATTTGTATTTATTATATAATTATCAGTACAAAAATGATGCACTTAGTACCTTTCTTACATTTATGAAACAACATTGAACAAGCCAGAACTTAATCAATCAATCAATCAAAAGGCCAGCAAAGACCTCACTGTTTTTAAATATCATCTTTAATAAAATATTTAATAGATTGTAAAATTAAGAAGATCTTTGTATTACTGAGCTGTTTCCTTATTTCATGGATTATAATTATGTATAAATAATTATATTAGGAGTTTAACTTTACCATCTTTGTGCATTAAACTCCCAGATAACCTTGATGCCAATTCACAATCTAGCCCTGACAACTCTAATCCATCAGCTACATTTTTTGTCAGCACTTTTTATAAAGTCTGCTCATTGTACTCCAAATTTATAAAAAAACAAATTTATCTCAGGTTTTACATTGAGATGGATTATGATGTTTTTGGCTGGGAGACCTGTAGCCACAAAGAATGGGTGTGTTAAAAATGATAAGTGTAGAGAGATAAAAACGATAGGGATATAATGAGGTTACGAGAACCAGGTGTTCATGAGTGCTGTACCCAGCCTGATAGAGTTGTGCGTTTGAAGAGCATTAATACACTTATGGATATAGTAATGCAATGATTTACAAGGAAATTGAATTAATTTCGTTAAGGGTGATGTAATAAAATTACAGTCCGATATAACGGCAAGTTGTAGGCAAAGGTACTTTTTTTTCTTCCTTTTTTTTTTAAACTGCTGATTCCCAGCCTCAGTCAAATTGAACATCTTTACCAGGGCAAATCCGGTTTAAATTTTACTGACTTGATTTTGTTTGTAGGAGAACAATCAGTCTCAGTAAAATTGATTTTTTTTTTACTTAGATGAACTAAGTCTAAATTCTAAAACTGTTTTTTGGTTCATAGTGTTCTGTGGACAGCATAAGATGCAGTCAGCTTATCGTAGTTTTCAGTTCTAATCATTAAAGAAATTGAGGTATTGTTTTTGTTCTTACAATTATTCTTAAAGGATATAGGAACAACTGATAGTCAAGTTCAAGTATACTCATTCGAACTTCCACCATCTAGTACTTTGCTATCATGTACCAACAAGAGTTGTCTAGTAAATGATCTATCACAAATTGCTTTCTATCACCATTTGCTTTTTACTTTTGTATCAAAAAGTGCTTTTTATCATAAATTACTTTTCCATAAATAATCGACCCTCTGGTAAATGATAATATAGTTGGAAGTATATTTATGTTGTCAGCTGAGAAGGAATATTAATTTTCAAACTATGGTTATATTGCTGTTCAGTCTTTGGAAGTACACCGCCGCCATATAAGTGAAATTCCCTTAAGCACAGCGTTAAACACCAATCAAATCAGAGGAAATTTTAATTTTTTAAAATAATTGTCTGCTCAAGAGAAAAAACAACGACATAACAACAGAATTAATAAGCCTAGGAGGCTCTTTTTTTAAGCCAAAAAACATTCATTATACATTTATATGCATGCGTATTAGGCTTATCGTCAGTACTAAACTCAAGCTAATGGTACATGTAGAGTTGCTTGAAGAAATAATATAATGCTGGTAATATCGCAATGTATGATGCTGATACTGTAAGCTTAATGTTCACCTGAATCTAAGGTTGGTTCCCTGACAGGTATACATATGTCTTAGTCAGACAGGTAATCAATTATCTACCTTTTTTACCTGACAGCTTACCTGGCCATATCATTAGATGGGCGGAGAAAAGGTGACCTCATGAATATTATAATAGAGAAAAAGATAATTTATAAATAAAGAGAAAGAATATGTTGCATACCTCTATTGGAGATCGAACCCTAGATCTTTGGCTGGCATTTGAGGTTTAAAGACCCACAATAGAATGGGCACAATTTAATATACATTTTTATTGTGAAAGAAAATGTGTAAGCCTCCACTGGGATTTGAACTGAGGCCTCTGGTTAGCTGGCCCAGCACTCTAACCGACTTATCTAGGTATTGTTTGTATAAACACATCACATTGTGCATCTCTGGACTATAACAACGTTATCATGTTTTCAGTAAAATTCTAGTATTTTATCATGTGCTAATTTAAAAACAAAATATGTTTTTTGGGCTTTTTCCCTCTGTCTATTTATCTATATACAAGCAAAAGTTTCTCTTCACGATACAAATAAAATATACATGTATACTTGACCCAAGTTGAAGTCGTGCAATAAACAGTTGATTTGATAATGGATTGTGTGTATTGTACCTGGAAGATGCTTGCTTAAACCCGCATAAGAATTGAATCTATGACTGAATGTTGGGGGACCCATGGCTGTGGCTCACTGGTGTGCTTACTAATCCTACTTTCCTACTATCTGATGTACTGTCCATGGGATCGAGTCTGTCTGTCCACTATCAGGTATATGAGTGAGTCACACAAGGTGGCTCCGGCAATCGCAAGGGTTGTTTTTAGGAGGTTTTTCACCGTAATCAGGCAAGGAACAGGGTGAAGTAGTCATATGTTGAAATACCCCTGAATAGGACGTTAAACCCCAATCAAACAAACCAACAAACTGAATGTTGGGCACAAAATGGCCTGTAGAAAAAGCAGGGCAGGGGTCACCCCTCTGTCCAGGTGCATTGTGAAACTTTTATTGTAAATTAACTAAAATTCAAGTATCTTATCATGTGTTAACAGTATAGGTACATATATCTGGTATCTTTATCTTTGTAGCCATCTGTACTTAGGGAACATAGGCCTCACTGTGACAGGTCTCTGTTCAGGGTTAACTTATCAGTAAATGAGCTCTTAATGGCTCTGTATGTCTGACCCCAGATAAAAGGTACAGGTGAGTAAATACAGGTAGATCCAGGGTTAGACACTTAGAGGATGCAGCTGTAACCTTACATTGTAAGTGAAGTCAAAATAATAAACTAAAGGTGCGATTTGTAGCAACTATTATAGGGGATTTCCCGTATGTGCTACATTCTGATTAGTGATTTCTTTTTACTCAACCAATCAAAATGTCCAATTGCACCAAGAAAATGCACCTTAAACAAATATGGTCATCCTATTTGCCAGGAATGTAGAGTCCGCCATACTAGCCTCAATGCATTCATCAACTTTAATTTGAATAAATTTTATATTAATTAAAATCTACAACTGTGATATAAAATGGCATACAGTCGGTCGTAACATTCCATAGAGTCTCTGTGATGAGGATAACAGGTAAAGAAACCTGGAGCTTTCAACTGCATGTACATGTAGTCTTCCTCTGAACAGAATAATGATTGATTGATTGATGTTTAATAGTGTGTTCAAGGGCATTTCACGTGAATGAGTGAGGCGTGCTCCGATTCTAAATTATCCACACAAAAATGAAGGACTAATTAGTGTAGAGCATTGTTCTGATGGTTGTTTTAAGGGGAGGTCGGGGTTGGATTAACTCCTCTATCACTTGAAAGGATACCATTTAACATACTGAAATATGCGGTCGAATTATCATTTGTTAGTGTTTTTAAAATTTGTTAAGGAGGACGAATATTTACCTCCCAACGATCACTGATAGTCGCCATTGTGGGCGTGGCCACCCCTGCTCCTGATGTAACATGACTTACACTCTTAATGCACCCTACTGTTCAACAAATAGGCTGAATAACCCTGACAGCTGACTAGTTCTTCTGACGCAGTCTGAAAAGAGGATATTGTCCTGAGAAAGAGATTTGATTGGTCAATAGTGGTAGAGCTGTTCTGTTTACTGTTTTAAGTGCAAAGAGATGGCAGCTGAGAGGATTTCACTGTTATTTAAACATTACCCAATGGTCAAGATTTCTCTGTAAACTAGATATAGTTTGACATGAAAACTGAACACAAGAATTAAGGCTTTTTTAAGCATGTAGATTTTATTGCAGCCCAGACCTTCACTTTAAGACAGTCTGACAGCCCTTAGCCAGAGGGACGAAAATTAATAAGCTCAGCAGCTTATTCATAATGACTAAGCTTATAAATGTTTCCCTGGGCCTAAAAATTATATTGATGCAACTAAGGCAGCCACATACACTTTAGAGTTACCAGTCAGGAGCCTTTTATAACCTTGTCCCTGGGGTCCTCATCCAGGTCGGGCCTTCCTCAACACCTGTCAAAAATTGTATCAACCAGAAATTAAAAAAGAGTGTCCCTCCATGTACTATTAGCCAACATCACTGTCTCATAAGGGAAATATCCGTAAGCATGGTGTCAATCACTGATCAATTAAAAAATAACTATTTATCAAAAACACTGCCTGATTTTTATTTTCCCCCGTCTTACTCGACTTTATTTTGATGACCGTATGGTGTCCCAAAGGACACACTGAGTGTCTCTAAAAGTAGAAAGGAATGTTTTGGTCCGAGACTGACCTATGAATTTGTGAGAAATCATCCTTAAAGTAGCATAGTATTTGTTGAAAAGGTATGATGAAAGCAAATATTATCTTTAAATAAAATTGATAGGTTAAAAATGGACTTGCAAGAAGTTTTCTATATTTAGAGTATTAAGAGGCACCAATGGGAATGGCCCCCCAGTACAGAAATTCTGTCCGCAGTTTCTGTCCTTCTGAAATTCAATGCCCTCTGGCTAAGCGCAGTTTGTTTGAAGAGTAGCAATGCTGCCTTACTTAGCACTGAAAGAAAAATAACTTTCTAACCGTATCAAAACACCTCACATTTCATGGATGAGCTGGTGTCAATTATTTGAATACACCGCCGTCACATCAGTGAAATACCCATTAGCACGGCGTAAAACACCAATCAATTTAAGCATTTAATTTGCAAATTATCTTCCCAAGTTTTGAGTCCCTTAGAAGACTGGGGGATCACACTTTTTATTCGAATTCCGGTATTTGAACCTTGGTCTGTTTGTGATGGGACAAATTTGAATACAGTAAACAAATTTGATCTCACATGGTAACTTGAGAAAAGAAGCCTATTTTTTTTCTTAGCTCCAGTCTACCAAGATGCAGCCCAACAAGTTATTTGTGTTCAGGGTGGCCTCTAAATGAAAACTTCTTCACATACATACATGTACATCCTTAAATACATTAACAGCTTTGGAAAAACATTTTGCCTTGAGATCTAGAAAAGCGTGACCTCTTTTATGAGGTGAATGTCAAAGGTCAATAGACAGGATTTGATTGGTGGATGTGGCAAGTGTCTAGTGGTTGTTATCTAGTAACTAGTCTAATAGGATTCTGTATTGCCCTTTAGCTGGGGCATATATGTGCTGTATATCAACAGTGTGACTGATAAAACTCCAGCTTGTTTACAGATTAAAGAGATATGAATCCAATGCTGCTAAACTATCACATGTGGGAATGTACATTTATACAGGCTTGAAAACAAAACTCATTTGTTATGAACTTTAATTTGAAAAAAATTTGAAAGTAGATTACTGCTTTATAATGCCATACACTGCATGTAATATCATTTGTTTTTTTAAAGTGTTATGTACTTTATAGTCGGAATTTGTGTCAAGAAAATAGATTGTTTTATTATTCTGTAGAGAGTTGGGGACCAGAATATATTATTAGATATATATTACAGTAAATATTACAGTAGATAAAACATTAGTAACTTGTCAATGTTCTCAACATATTCAAAGCCTACTGATTGTAGGTATCTAGGTGTTTTAAGGAGCGTCTTTTTTTACCCACAACACCACACTACAAACTTGCCGCCAAACACCAAGCCAATTAAAATATTATCAATCATATCATGTAACATGATCTTGCTCCACAATAGTCGACATCTACCTAAAATTGTAATATTTCCGAAATTAGTTCGTTGCAGCCATGCACCTTTAATGTAAATATTTTAAAATGAAAAAATGTACATTTATGTATTAAGAAGTATTTGGCTATCCGAGATGTTTGCAACATTTATTTGAAAGATGCTGTTAACTTCTGGGTGAGAGGTAAAGTTTTCTTCATCTCATGGTACAAAGATGCACTGGACGCTCATTTTATTTAGGTTAAACCTATACCCATTGGCTGAAACTTTTTCCGTTTCTGAGAAAACGGGCTGTCAAGAAGTTGAATTTGGTCTGAAAACTTGATACTTTATCTTAATGAGGTAAACATTTGTCCAACTTTTTTTGGTCTCGCTCTCTCTCTTTTTTTTGCTTTAAAGTATTTTAGAGGTGTAGACCTAGATGTGAAATTTGAGTGCTGAAATGACTTTCGCTGATAGGCAGTGAAGTTTGGTTGAAAGCTTGAGGAAGAATTTAAGTAAAGAGGGTCTCGGGTGTCAAGGAGAAGGGAGTTGGTAGTTAGTTTTGGCCAGTGAAGGGCACTGGGCAAGTGAAGGCTTGAGGGAGGGGCAAGAAAAGGGATTGGTTGCAAGGATTAGTTTTAGGCTCATTTAGGAGAAAAAATACACACTTTATGCTCAAACATTTGTCAGCTTTATCGTATGTTCAAGATAAACTTTAATAAAAATGATGTTAAATGTTAAAACACAAATCAAACAAACAAACTTAATCACAAGTAGTGTCATTCCGCACACAGAGAACTTCCTGTTTGCTCGATGTTTCAACACTATATTTTTGCCATCAGGAGTCCTGATGATGACAAAATAAAGTCTTGAAACTTCAAGCAAACAGGCAGTTCTTTTTGTTCGGAATCACACTACTTGTGTATTATTACTAGACTTATCAGTGGAACAACAGGGGTTTTTTTTACAAACAAACATACTTGCTGGAAATAAGCGACACAGTTTTAGAAGTGAAATGACCTCCGACCTAGCTCCTGGAGTATGGTGACAAACACCAATCAAATGCAAGCAAGCCATCAAAGCTTCTGTTGTATAGCCCCAATCTTCCATCTCTACTTTTTCCACCAGTTAGCACTTCACAGAAAAAATGGATTCATACATGCCAGTCTCAATAAAATTGTTTCTGCATCAAGCTAGATTTGGAATGTAGAAAAAAACATTCTTGGAATTTAAAGGGCAAGGAAGAAATAGCTTGAAGACATTTTTATTCCACTTTTTGTAATTTCTTTTTTCTTGTGAGAGAGACACTTAACATGCTAGATTTTAAGCACCGATAACAAACACAGAGTTAATACACATATGATTTTAGCGATAAAATTTCCCTGGAAAACCCCACTTTTGTCCTTGAAAACTCCTGGAAAAGTCCTTGAATTTCTCTACTTCTGTATGAACCCTGTGTTAGTGTCTTTTCACTGTTGGAGTACAACGCCATCATATGAGTGAAATACTGATGAGTCAGTAACTATCATTTGGCCAACTTGTTTGAGTGGCATTTAGAACCTGGTCATAACTAATAACATAAGGTATTTATATAGATAACAACTTCTGTTTATTAATAGTCCACAATGATAATGTTGTTTTGAATTAGGTCAGTGATGTAATCTCTCATAAGCCATACGGCCCAAGGCCGTGGCTTAGTGGTAGCGTGTGCACTTACTAATCTTACTTCAATTTACATGTACCGTTCATGGAATCGAGTCCGTCTGTCGACCATCAGGTATATGAGTGAGTCACACGATGTGGCTCCGGCAATCTTGGGGATGGTTTTTACGAGGTTTTCTCCCGATTTTCCAATGTAATTAGGCAAGGAACAGTGTGGAGTGGACAATCCGTCATCATATAAGTGAAATACCTTTGAGTACAACATTAAACCCCAATCAAACAAACAAACTTATTGCCAGGGTGGATTCCTTCACCTATTGGGCTGGCACGCCGCCATGTAAGTGAAATAACCTGAAGTACGGCGTTAAACCCAAATCAACCAAACAAACAAACAAACAAAGGTATTGATAACCGTCATAGTGACTTTACCTAAACCAATCTGTTTTTACCCTTGCAAAGGATGGGACCACCAGGTCACTCAGTTTTCAGGACATCTATACCAGTGAGATTTAGTTAATTAAATACATACCCTAGTGCCAGACAGTTTCACTTAGTTAAGAGATCCCTGTCAATCACATGTTATTTTGGTAAGATTTAAAAGGCGCTTCAAGAGTATTTTCTTGAGTCTTGTAGCATAGCCAATGACAGCTAGGGCAGACTGGATGTATGTTACATTAGCTTGATTGATTGACTTGTGTTTAGCGCCACACTCATGTTTATTAATACTAATACATGTATATCATGACGGCTGGTGGACACGTCAGTAAACGTATCAGTGCTGTTACGATTTCCTGCAAAACCTCAAAAGTTGTCCCCTGTAAAAATTTTCAGTTATCAGTTGAGTTTGTTACTGTTTTGTTGATTTTTACACATAAATATAGTATTATACTATTCTTAGAAATGATGCAAATTCAGTTAATAATACCAACTTCATCTAATAATAATCCCTAGATTCCCTAAATCTACCCTCAGCATTGTACAATATAGGTTATTCCCCAAACCTACAGAGTTTAATCCTTGAAAACACTGTTGTTGTTGACAAATCTAGACACTGGTCTGAACTCCTGTTGAGAGAAGCCCTAGCAATAAAAAAGATCAAACCCCAGCTAAACCATGGATTAAAAGCCAGCAAAGACCTATCTTTGTTTTAAGAATCTTTTATAATAATACGTTCTCTAAATACATGTACACTGCTAGTTATCATATTGTTTTGTTTTACATGTATATAACATCTACCTGAGTCACCTGACTGTCTCTTCAGTCCTGATGATGGTTTAATAAACCAAAATATAGGAACTCAACATGTGATCTTGCCATTTCTCGGATTTGTCACTTTGGTCTACTCATATAATACACAACTATGAAACAATCGGATGATTGTGGAAGCATATTACAACATTTGGATATGAAATCATCAACAATGGTACCGTTAGGGTATCGCAAACGCATGATGGCTCGGGTGCGAAATGATTAGAAAGCACTGTGAACGACCAAAGACATCATTATGATTCTGATGTAAGTTAGAAACAGATAAATCGTTTTTTACATTTGCACAAATGGTAATGCTATTATCAGCGATTATGTAGTGACACAGTAAATGAACCTCCTTCTTTTGACATTTGTTGATATCATTATGCTATCATCAGATGTCAATTTTTTTAAAAACACTAATGAGTGAATGACTGGTGCTTAAAGGGTATCTACATGTATTTCACTTGAAAACAATATTGAAAGGGAGTCATTATTGTTTAGGCTATATGAGCCATTTACTTTATGAGATAGGGTATATATCTGTCAATCAATTGCTTGTGTGCGTTGTTTTGCAGGTGTAAAAGTAAATAATACACAGAAAGAAATACTTACGGATCAGTAAATAATTATATAATGGATCAAAATAGAACAAAATGATTCGACTGTAGGTCTTCTTCAAACATATATCACACGAGAGAGAAGTACTCGCGCCTACACCTCCATTTTGAAACGCGTTTCCAAGCAACCAACTTTTTATCACGCATTTTATTGGTGTAAATGTTGGTGTTCATAAAAATATAATAATATATAATTTGCTTTAGAAATAATTATTGATCTATTTTTTAATAGTAACACATAAACAGTTATTTGTTTTAGTTCATTTCAGATTTCGAAATATAGACGATTTACAACACCAACTTCCGGTTAAAACGAGTTGCAGACGAACCACATTTTTGTTTTCAAAATTTAACAATTTCTGTGATTACAGAAGGATTCAAGAAACTATGGAAGTTAACAGCGAAGGAAAGGCGAAAATGCCTAAAGTGGCGAAGGTATGAACTTTCTGGTTGTTACTAACGCTTGATAAGTAAAAAAAACAGTCATTTGATGTGTAACGAAAATTGGCGTTCAGTTAATGTTAATAATTTAGTTTGCTTGTTAAACTGTTTACATACACCAAAAAATTGTCAATTAATATCAGAAGTATCTTATTTTCTTCACACGAAGATTTCAATGATCTGTGTTATTATATTACGACCACACTGCTTAATTGTTCACTTGAGTCTCATTTTCGTGACCGTCACAGGTTGACTGTGACACAAACACGTCACACTCGAATGGTCCTATGATACCAATAAAATAAAAACAGGTTGCCAAACGAACTCGTTACAAATCAGGGAATGAAGACGAACACATGAGTAAAACAAAAATAAAACTAATTTAATATACTGAACCTAATACAAAAATAAACTAAACGGGTAACAACGTGGGACTAGTTGCCCTCAGACTGGATGCCATTGATGTTCCCCACATGAAACTGGACTGAAAACACACGACTCGCCATAAATTGTAGCCTGGCAAAGTCCAGCCAACTGGCCCTTACACATCAACTGGGTAAGGTTCGGTCAACATCCGAGTAACATCACATCTATTCTTTATTAATGGCTATCCCTGCCAACGTGTGCTCTGCCCAAACTACCGGAAACATGCGACCCCCTAACACTGACATAACACTGCCTCATATACTACTCACAACCAGTACATGCAAATGGCTATTCAGAAAACCTAAATCACTTAGCAGCAACCCTGGTCAGAAGATAGTCTGCATGATAAATGCGGGAAATCAGAGCAAGTATTCTATCGATTCAAACAGTAGCCTCGTTGTGAGCAAAAAGGTGGGAATTTCGAATGCGTTAAGCGCATAGTAGTAAACTCCGCTCAGTGTAATAACAGTTTACTACAATAATAATAAGACCTCTGTCACGTTTGTGACAGTGACAAAATAAACTTTGAATACTTTAACACGTTGAGTCGGCCACATGCAAAACTATTTCGTATTGGTGACATACATTTGGTCCACAATGCTCAAACTTTTTCTAATTGTTTGCATGAAGTCACCGCAGATTTCGTCTCTGATTCAACCAAAAACAGGAATTTGAAGGGGAGAGCAATTTGAAGCTTTACATTTTTGATAATGATTCCGCAAGTGTATTTGCAAAAGACGTCCTAGGCCTGCAATCATTGTCAGACTTCTGACCCTCCTTTGTTGTACAGTTCACAGGTTCAAGTCCCTCATTGGACTTTAGGTACATGAGGAAATCACACAATGGGATTCTGGCTATCCCAAGGTAGCCCAAAGTATAGGGCTAATTCCTCTGTCTCAACCTGTGGTGAAAGTTGGAAATTGAGTTTTCTCTGATTTAAAAAAAAACAAACCCTGAAAACAATGACTTGTATTTTTACCTACATGTACCTGCAATATTTCTTTTCTGACGTTTTGCAATCTTATTATTGCAAAGGGAGATAACGTAAACTTGTCAACTCTGGAGAGAAACTCAAATAAAAGTTTATTTAAATGTCAGGAAAGATGGGAAGGAGTTAGATTATTGTGACTTTTGTATCCAACAAAAAATCAGATATATGTTTTGAGAGGACGGCGGTAGCGGCGGATCAATTTCCAACCTTCATCATGGGTTGAGATAGGTAGGATGGACGGCTAAGACGGAGGAATTAGCCCTATTCATTGTGGTAATCCTGATGGTGTTTTTTTTTGTTTTGTGAGAATTCCTCTAATTTTTTCTCTGTATTTAAGTCAAGTAAGAGAAATACAGTTGAATGCCATAATAATCCATGCCATTCAACCATCATAGGCTACTGTAAGCTCATTAGCAAGCATGCTCAACATGAATTAAAAATATGAAATATTAACATGGATAGGCCTATTTTTGAATCCCTATCAGTTCGACAACAGCTACAATCAATCCTGAATGTTTTTTGTTTTCTGAATATAAATTGATACTGGATAAAACATCAGTAGCACTTATCAATAAATCAATCAGACAATCAATATGTTTGATTGGGATCTTTGTTTTTTTTGTATAAATCTTTAACACTATTGTGAGCTTCACAGAAGAAGTCTTACTTCATTTGCATGAACATATTAGACGATGAGATTTTAAATTTTAAATTCTGACAAATTGTACAAGTTTGGCATGTACAAATACATGTATATAAGTACATGGTATATATATGCTAGCCAGAGACCTGAGTTGGAATCTTTACGGCGGCAAGCCAATTGTCTTTCTCTTTAAAAAAAAATGTATATATTATATGACTTTTTTTTAATTAACAATTGTTCTCACAGGTGAAAAACAAAATGCCTGCTCCAGTTCAAATCACAGCTGAACAGTTGCTAAGAGAAGCGAAGGAGAGAGAGCTCGAATTGGCAGCACCGGTAAGTCATCTACCTTCTTAGTTTCAATAATTAATATCCAATTAATGTTATTTGTTACTTTCTTGTCTCTCCTTGTCAGATGGTGTATAGTGAACTGTTTTTTTCTTCCTCTAATCCAGAAGCTTTCCATGTATTGGTTTGCCTTTTGGATGTTACTATATGTTTGCTATTTGGGGTTACCTAACAATGGGCAAACATTTGAGTGGTGAGCAGTCTATGTACTCATACCAAGACACCTAATGTTCTTCCCAATTTGCAGCTGGCAGTTCACAGGAGCTTTCTATTTCTCTAATGCACTCGGAGGTTAACCTGGTAAAGTGCAAAATGTAGCCGACCTGTTGTCGCAGTTGTGTCCTCGGATTGTCTTGTATTGTCATTGTTTATTGCCAGTGATGTGCATTATCGTTTCCTTCACCAATTGGTCTGTCAGTGAAGTAACCATAAGTACTGTAAATCACCCAAAAATTCGTTTATGAACAATGCTTACATTTTTGCTAGTTGTGACAATATTACAGCATGTAAACAGACAAATTTATGTTTTC
>JAQQZZ010139621.1:0-13232 GCA_030265115.1 Mopalia vespertina | reverse complement strand
CGATCCAATTATAAAATGGATATAACTCGATAAGAAAATTAGAGAGCATAATTCAACACAAGAAATGATGCCCGTTTTAGATATATGCATTTTATTGCAGAGATGAGTATCGCTTTAACTAATAATGGAACACATTGGATCGCTTATACAAATTGTCCAGTGACTATATTGTAACTATCTGTTAAAAGGAGTGTATCTGGAAGACTGTCTTGTAACTATAACACTTTTTCTTTCGACCTTCACACAAATATTATTAGATAAACAAAAACGAGTGGCAACATGTAATTGACATGTATGACTTATTCCGAAACTATAAGATTTCCATGGAAACCGAATTAAGAAGGCTCGATCATATATATAAAGATATCCAGGTAAGAGTTAGCAAATGTGAAAGGTGGAAATGATGGTATAGAAGTTGATGGTAGGCGAATAAGAGAGACTCTGTGGGAGTTAAGAACATACAGTCTCTGTAGTGTGAACTCTGCGGAGGGTCAGTATGACGTTTAGTGATATGTCCAATATATCAACATTTGCGAGAAATATACGATATATGAACATTTGAGAGAAATATATAACATGGATGATGACACCGTTAACATTTTCATCATTAACTTCAACTGAGTTGGCTGATGCACAAAGTAGCTGGGATAATTAAACACCCAAGCACTTAAGAGGAGAATGCCGTTTAAGAATGACCCAATTGTAAATGAGAAACCTTTCACTCACAAATGTGTATACTATTCTTTGCACGTATCTAGCAATATTGTATTGTGCCTGTGGACATAATAATTCCCATCATATAACTATAAAACTATAGAGCTCTGTGAGGCTGTGTTGTATTTGGAGACCTGTCTCTTAATTAAAGCTCACATGATGTATTGATATTATGGATTATTTCGGGTCTATTCGCTGGAGGAAAATTCCTATGATCATATATATTTGGATGCAGTTGTGGACGTATTTCCGATCTTATATATCTAATTCGGATGATGTTTTAGACGAATGAGTTCACCAGGCCTCTTATCATCAGACTTGAACAAACTGTAAAACTGATTCATCGTGTTGGTCTTTGACACCATACTCGTTTGAATTTAGCTTGTATGAAGACTGGTCGTCCTTTCCTTACTCTCACTAACTAAAATACGTCTGGACAATTATGAAGAAACCTTGTAAAACTGCTCTGGTGAAAGCCGAAGTCACATTTCGTGACTGTCTCACATACAAGTATGAGATCTGATCGAACCTGTGTGATATATAGAAGGAAGACCAGTGATCCAACACGCTTAAGACTGAGCAACCCCATTAAATGGATATGGATCTCATCTTAACATATGTAATGAATAAAACGCGAGACATACAAAATGAGTAAAAGTAACCATTTTTTTTACATCAGAAAATGTCACTGTACCACGAAATTGTCATCCACAAAGCATGAAGAAAACATTTGAAAGAAAAAAATGTATCAGCTATAGAGAATTTGAATAAATATCCCATTGAGTTATGTACATGTATAAAAACTCCTGGCCTGGTTTCATGAAGACGACACGGACCCGAACACAATCCGAACTAGAGATTTCAATCTCAAAATGTCATTGATCTCAAGAGAAGATATTGGCCAATGTTAAAACCATTAGGTAATGTTACCAAAAACGATCTTGCCTGGAAACTGTGGTGTTATCATTTTTTGTAGTCATGATTAAGAAATTGACGAAATCGAGAAGTTCTTTTTGTTTTGTACAACTGTCAGCCATACATTGCAAATATTGAAGACAAATACGTGGCTTTAAAGTCCTACATAACTAGAATCTGTTAAACTGAAGGCTGAATTCCGATGGTATCTTGATTTTAATGGAATACCATATAAACCCACACTTCATTGATCATACCACACTTGTTCTCTAGTGCGGATCTCCCCACGCCAAGCAGCTCTAATCCGAGCTATTCGCTCTTACAGGCCTTGGCAGACCCTGCTTCCTAAAGTAGCGTTATATAATCTATTCAATTTCTAAATGAACGTCCATTTCGCTTATAACTGTCCATAAACTGGTCCATTATCCGGATCGAGTTCCACCAGCTTTTCCATATTATCTTACAATACAGCGCCTTGTTCATCAACACTTGACATCAACCACGAACTGTAATAGACCATTCTACAATAGCCAAGATTCATATCATTTACTTAATGTGCTTGTGTTCGGGAATAAACCACATCCCAGAGTTGAGTATTTCCATTCAGTACATTATTCGGTCGGCATATTGCAGCTTATCGGCTCTTTAGATAGCAAGAATAATTAAAAATGTATAAATATTTGTTTAAATATTTCCATTCAGTACTAAATGCAATTACACATTTCTTCACAGCTAGCAATGTATACAGACAGTGGTTTAAAATAGACTATTGCTCGAAAGATATTAATGTTTGTGTGTAAAATAAAATTATTATACATTTTAAATGATCTGGGCAAATATTAATGATTATTTAGGTTTATCATGCTAACGAACGAACGAACGGAACTTACGAACCAACTAACGAACGAACAGAAGGAACGGAACTTACGAACGAACGAAAGATCGAACGATCGTTCGAAAGTACGAACGAGAATTTGCTGCATACTTGAGAATCTGTACTAAAAAGTATCTAAAAAATATTGGAGTACAATAATGGTGAGTAAAATTAGTAAATATGTTGTACATAAACGGTTACAAAAAAAACAGTAAAATATTTCGACAAAGTCGGATTTACACTTTGCAATTTGATTGTGTGATATGCAATCTTTTGAAAACCGAAAGAAAACAGTATTGTACAACGCAAGATTTTGCATTTGGAATTGAATTCCAAACAGCGAACTGTCTTGTAATAGTGTCAGAGTTGGACAACAGCGTGTGTGTGAAGTCGCAGATTGCGCCACAAATAACTTCCAGAATTGTTATTATACCCGTCAGCCAGACACGTTTGCGCTATCCAGTTTAAAAAAAGGTCGTCTCATAGAGACAGTCTATGGAAATAAGCTCAAGTGCAGTATAACATGAAGTAGAAATGAATTCAATACAACAATCCACATACCAACTGAGCTCACATGGGACATTTCCGATTGTTCCTGATCTGTGTGGTAATATTGGGGTTATTGAATTGGACACTTTGTCGCCGTTTAAATGAATTTAATGCGTATAGCTCAGACTGGCACTGTGGATAGAAGATCTTTTTTGGAAGGATTGAGGAAGTCTTCAGCGAAATTAGAACGGAGGCAGACAATTGCCAACTTAAGCGATAGGTTAGTTCAAATAAACTGGATAGACAGCGATGTAAGACTAAAAGAATGGTGTCAATGACTGATTGGATAACAGTGGTCTACGTTGTTGCAGTGGATCTACTGTTACAAGAGGCCAAGTTAATTCCATGGAGATAATTGTCTTATTTCTAATGACTCATTAACTGCAATTCATGAATTTTACGGGATGTCAGGAGTATATGGGTAAATTTAGCTATGTTATGATATAAATGATACAGCTGCCACTATAAATTGCCTTTGAACTTCGATAATTGTCTGACATCTATGTATACTTATGGTGCTATATTTTTGTATATATATTTTTTTATTATTTATAACTTTATCACAGACGCTTGGCCCATATACATGGTTATCAAATACATATAATTGTATTTGTGTGCACTAGCATAACAAGGTATGCTATTTGGCATGAATTAATGAGTTACCATTGTCCAGAAACATAACTATATCGTAAATTGAAATATTGTGTCTCCTATTCTAGCACAATTCCACAATTTTGGTACTTAGTTGGGTTTTGAGCGGCCCAGTGGGTATTAAACGAGTTGTTTTTCCATGTCAATTAATTGATGTAGATCTCGAATCACAATGTAGTGAACCGAACGAATACACATAAACAGGTAAATAAGTGAATTGTAACTCTTTGGTGTCTGCCATTTGTACTTAGATCAGACGTATACATAATCTGCAAATCTTTGAGTAGATTTTGTTCTCTCTCAAAAGAACTGAAACCTTTGTTTATAAGCTTTGTCGCCACGAGCATATTTGTAAGGGGTGTTCATATGAAACTGCTCATCCAGTCATGTAAACACTTTGAGTAACTTATAATTTGTACCATGAAAACAATATGCATTTCTCTGGTATATTCAAAATGCCACACCTAATGACTGATGATTTATTTATAGTTGTATCACAATATGAACTGTTGTGTATGAAATTAAGATATTATTATTATTATTTTCTTGCAAGATTGTGCTGACAGTGTGATAGTATGTTAAGCATGCCTTTTATTTAAAAAAAGTTGGAAGTATTTTATAGGAACAGAAAATAAGACAACTCTGAGGAATCCAATGTCCTACAAGTTGACTTTCTGTGTGATCTTCAGCAGATCGAATTGTTTTAGTTTTTGCCAGATTTGGAAAAATCACAAGAAACCATTTTGTCTTTGGGTACATTTGTATACCGCTTACAGTGAAGACGATTGTTTTTGTTTTGCAATACAGAAGTGAGTACTTTTGACGCCATTTGTTTATTCTAGCACACTACAGAGAGTATTTAATGGTTTTCCTTGCAGCAGACGTGCTTGCGCAACTCTCATTTAAAATGGTATGATCAGGCGAGGAGTTAGGAAGAGAGCGGATCTCAGCTACACAGGATCAGGACAGTTTTATTTTGGAAAATGGTGTTACGATCGAAAAAAATGGAGAGATAATAGTCATCAAGTATGGTGCATTCAATCGTTTTAAAGGCTAAGTTTCTGTTAAAAACAGCCACAGAGAGAGATCAGTTGCTGAAAGCAATGAACTGTAAAGTTAATGAATACAAGGATGGTGAATTACCTAAAAAGCAACAGGTGACCAAAGCGGTAACTGACATAGATAACATCATACCACATCTGTAGACAAACAGTAATAGACTGTTACTGAGTCAAACTTTGAAAAATCTGTGCAGAAAATCAATCTGCTGGTGAATAACAACGACGGTATGATGATAATTTTCAATTAAATTCAGGCTGGCGGTTGTGGGTAACTTATTGATGTCAAGGGACAAGACGAAGCCGATCTGTAGTGGCGTCTTGCTGTTTGTTTTGTCATTGTTTTGACTAGCAGTGACGTCAAGGATAGTTTCCTTCTCCCATTGGGATACAGCGCCGGTATATGAGTGAAATAGTTATATTGAAAATAGGTTTGCACATTTTATCAAAACAATGTGAAAGTATATGTCTTATATTTTGTAATCCATTTTTAATGGCACTGAATATGGTTTCACATATTATCGCTATATAAGGCTACTACAGCCATCGCCAGTAAAGTTCGCTTTATGTTATTCTGCAATTGCAACTACAACAAAGCATTTTAAATTTAAATCTGAATCTAAAAATCACACAGCCATTATTGAAAAAGCATTCAATGACAAAATCTTTCCGTTATTTCTTGAAAATGGTAATGTAAGAGCACGAAGCTTTAACAAATAAACAACGATATAGTTCTGTCTAGTTCTGTCCAATATACTTCATTTAATAACATCGGATTAGTTTAGGAGACGTCTCTGCCACACAACAACGAAATGTGTGCTGGAAAAGGCATCTTATCACAACATGTGGTTTAATTATATAAAACATTATTCTCATTAAAATCGAGCTGCAACCAGTTGTAAGTGGAAATCACCGTGGTAAGAGGAAACAAGAAGAACTCAGCATAGAGAGCCTCCTACACCATTGTGCATTACGTATTAGGCGTTTCGCAGAAAGTAAGCGGGATACATATAGTTTCTAAAATATTTCCAACGTTTGATCAAACTGTAAAAAAGATTGCCCACTTCTAAATAAATTCTCAGAGAAAACTTTGCAATGGATTTTGTCACGCAACAGTGTATCTTAATGTGTCAAATACGATTAAATATATATATTTCACAATTCTACGTACAGCTAATCATGTTTCAAATAGCTTCAATAGTACGGATTACCCTAGTCTGTATGTAGATTTGGTTTGCTGTTTCAATTCAAAAGAAACCCACGAAGACATGATATACTTATGTAACATGATATACTGTTAATGAGGTAACTCAAAGCCACAAAGTATGAGATCAGCAAAGCTTCTAAGTTAAAATATTTAAGTTAACAATGCTGACGCAATGTCACTGGTGATGTGAAACCTGTGATTATTAATCATGGACGGATAACGTGAGAAATGTAAGTAGTAGGATTCGGTGTATAGGAACACTTCAAATGTATTCTAACTGGAAAACTAGGACGCTCCCTGTCTGGAGTGAAATATCAGTTAGCGTAAATTGGATAGGCGCCGATGGAAGACCAATATAAGCGTAGTTAAAAGCGATAGAAAGAGAGTACTCAGCGTCAATCAACATTAGTGTCAGAAGACCTGCAAGCATTTGTTTGTCTGTAATTATACATGGCGTAACAAACAAGAGCATGTGACATTGTATCCAAGTACTGATGGCTTGTAATTAAGCAATATCTTTGTATTATTCAAACGGGGTGTTTGATAGTATAATATTTAAAGTGTATACATTAAACATTTGCAATCAATTATACAGGTGATTTTATTTATTTATTAAAGTTGCCATTGAATTCCTTTGCTGAGGCAACATCTGTGGGTCAAACTCCGTACTTTGTGTGGAATTTGCAAACTTGGCTAAATTTTCCCTAGACACCAATTACATTTTCGTGGTGAAATCTCCATTCTGATTCGTATCTATTTGTTTTATCCTTTTTAATTTAAACTTACAATTTTTGGCTGCTGAGCATTGTTTGTGTAGATGGCTCTTCTTTGTGAATTTCTAATATATACTGTAAAAATTAATGGAAGTTTTTAATTTGCTTCACTGGCTAGGGTGCTCCACACATTTAGATGTAGTGACGTTATAGGGAAACTGATGTCCAGGCGTAAAATTCATTCATTGTAACGTAACTTCATCTGAAATACTGGTCATTTAACACTGTCATTAAGGTTATTTCACTCACATGACGGCGTGCCAGCCCAATGGGTAAAGGACCCCCCCTCCCCCCCCCTCCCCGGACACCATTAAGCATCACAGGACAAACACATGGCACTCACAGGACAATACAAAGACATCACAAACAGGCCAGCTTCCTGTTCCTCTTTAGCGCTGAAAGCACCAGGGAAACAGGAAGCTCCCTCGAACCACCCGCACAGGGTCTCTGTGTGGCAAATTAATTAGGCCTTGCCAGGCCGCGGCCGTTAACTAGCGGTGTAAAAACAACTTTCTCGGGAACCAATCAAATAAGGTTGAGATTTAAGAACATTAGAAACGACTAATTCGTGATTTTAATTGGATGTTTAAAGTAAACTCAGCTCTGGTAATCTTCTAGAAAATGGGCATTCATTTACCAGAGACTACAAGGAAGGAGCTTGTATATATCCGACGATAAGTGAAAGTGCAGTGGGCCGTTTCGCAAAGCGATCTAAGCTTGAGTTGATCGAACAATAAGGACAAATTCTCGACAATTACCTTGAAACGGCCGCAGGCAAACTGGACTACACTAAGTCAATGAAGATGAAGAACGTCTTTCTTTTTTGCTGACGTAAGACTTATCGATGCTGATCTGAATGTTGTTTATTTTGTCACTATCTGAACGGTTTTCAGTCTGTCAATGGAGTGTGACACACACAGCCCCCCCCCCACCCCCACCCCCCGCACCAACTTTTAATGTCCCACTCCAGTAAAATTGTTACTTTAGTATTGAATCATAGTGTCAATACAATCTATACAAACCCAGGACCTTTGATGACATTTAAAAAAAACACTGTCAGATATATAACCAGATATATCTCGTATATAAAACCAGAAGTCTATTACCTAGAAGTATGCAACTGCCATATAGTTAAGTTAACCCGCATATTTGAACCCCTGTTGTAGCGTATCATGTGACGTAGAACACAAGAAAATTAAGAAAAACGCAACTTTAAAAATGATTCCTTTTGGGAAACTTCTGCCGTTCCTCAATCATAATGTGGCTTACTAAACGAAACGCTCAGAGCAATATATACGTGTCAACTATACCAAAAAACGGCAACTAAATCGACAAAGATTAAGTCAGTCGTTCGAACGAAAACAAGTGCTACGCAGTGGCTCTTCAGGGACGAAATTACCCAGAGTTCGTCACAACTAAAAAGACACGTGCCTGAAATGTGACATTGACCGTTTCTTGCTGATATACAATGCCGTGAACATTACTATACGGCAGTTGCATACTTCTAGTTAATAGACTTCTGATAAAACATAAAGTATTTTAGTTTTAAATTTGTTAAATCACTGAAAAAGAAACACCTAAGACATAAAACTAAAACCATTCCATGGGAATGGGTTAACATTAACCCAACACATCTTCACTAAATAGATTAAGATAACAATATATTCATCCACTCATTAGCGGCATATAATAATCCATAGTATTGATACATCAATGAACTATTCCGTGCTGGTAAATAAGCGACAGTTCTCCACCTATACCAGTTTGATAGAGAGTATTGTTTCCTGGGTTGACGGTGGACATTCAGATGTGCAGTAAATCGAAATCAGTCTCGATTGATGAAGGCAAATGAGTTCATTTATTAATAACAGAATATGCTCTAACATAGACTGTATTTAAGTAGGTCCTTTCAGTGTTTGTTGATCAGTGACAGCTATAATCAAAACCCCTCTGCTACTGAGAGACATGTTATATCCTGTGTGGAGGAAACTCTCTCTGAGATACAGGACATAATAACAAATCATAAAACACACGATGAATATTACAATACATTGTGTTAGTCTGGTCTCTGGTATATCTTACAAATAAAATGTTCGAATGCGTGTCTATACTGATAGGCCTACTTCGTGTATGATTCAATGGCCACTTGTATTTTATGAAGGTGAATGTTAGTGTAATGGCGTTTTATATAACAGTCATGTATTAAGGACATTTGTGGATACCCCAGACAACTGGGGATAGAACCATTGGTTGAATCGGTGCTGAGAACCACGACCTACCTCTGTTTTCTTAACAAACTAGAATTCTGAAGAATAAGCCAACTGTTTGACATTCAGCTCACTTTACCTGACGACAGAGGTTGTATTTGCTAAAGGCTGGGCTGAGAAAGGTATACCTCACAAGCTGTGTTATTTTGGTATCTGTTGATCGCTGTAGATGTTTTGTATTTACATTTAAATAAAATTGAACACGTTGCATAGCTTTAAAAAAAAGAAAGAAGCGAAATGAATCGAAACTTGACATAAAATCTGATTGTTCATTACAAATATACGAAAACTACTTGTCTGATACAGTAGCGTGTAGTTCAATGTCGAAAAGTAGATGTACATAATTCCACAAGACGAATGGATTCATTTCAGACAAAGACGGTCTTGGTTGAAGTTTAATGGATGTTTAATGGACCACACAGAGATGTAGCTCAAGTACCGGAATTAATGTAAGGTCTGACTCTGGGTTAATCCTTGTGGTATAGAGTTTGGACATTTGGCGTCGACTGTGTTAGGGTTTACAAAGACATCTGCCAAATTCTGATGTCGAAATTATTTGTTCGTGAAAAGGGCTAGTTGTGTTTGGCTATCGGAATCCTGACCAAACACAGTGTAAAAGGGAGAGACAGATTTATTTTAATTCAGGACAAAATCAATGGTGTGTTGATTCCTTCAGTACTTTTCAGAGATACACTACATCCACCCGACTGTTATGTGCTTAAATAGAAGAGCTTGACCTCTACATCTCGTCGATTGGGAGATCTTTGCCACAATACATCGATACAAGAGCTATGATCTCCGGCTAACTGGCAGTTCACATGGCGGATCTGTCAAATACAAATGGGCTGATAAATATTTAAATTACAATACACTAGAGTAATCCTCACGTCATCTGTCAACATTAAAAATAGATGCGATTAAAAATTATTTCTCAATCTAGTATTATCGCTGGTGTATGTATATAACTTGACAATGGTATTGCCTGGAGAGATAATACTCATTAAAATGAGATTAGTAGACACAGGATTAAACTTAAACTGCAGGAATCTCGGTGATTTCACTTGTTAGAACAATCTACGCTACTGTGTCACTAACTGTAAAGCGCTTGTTCAGTACTTAATTATTCAACTGAAGACTCAATAAATATTATGTGTGTTAGAAAATTTTAGATAACTGAAAAAAACCTGGCAACAATTCTAAAATATTGTCGAAGGTGGAGCTATTATATTTATAAGGGTGTAGTTCGTTTACCTAAAACCTTGACGCTTAAACATTTGCCTGGACAGGAGCCTTTGTGGAAGATTTCCTCTCTTCTAACACAACACATACAAATAAATGCTTGTCAATGCTTGAACTAGAATCTGTTCAATCTGTCATGGGATTGTCCAGATCTAGATAAAATCACAGAAGCAACATTTCTATGGAACGCGTCACGCCACAGTGTTTAGGAAAATGGCTTAAAATAACAATCAATCGATCCATGTGAATTTCGCAATGTAATATATAACCAGTCAGATTCCAAAATGCTTTCGAAAGTTCGAAATACTTATTCGTATGTATATCTGTTTTGATCTTTTCAAATGGAAAGAAAACCACTAAGCCATATAAGATATTGTCAAAAAATTAACACTTAACCGCCAAACTATGCTAAAGGTAAAGTTTCACGAGCCGCATGGTTGCTTCTACTAACAATGCTGACTATATGTTGCTGTAATAACTCCTGGACTGATAAAGTGGGAAAGGTATGTGTCTGGATTCCGTTTAGAAACGTCTACATATATTCTAACTGGAAAAACTGGGAAGTTAACTGACGTAAATAAATCAGTTGAGATAAATTGGATAGGCGCCGGTGAATGACCAACATAATCTTAGTTAACAGCGAAAGGTGAACACTACTCCACGTCAGTCAACATTAACGTCAGAAGAACTACAAGCCTTCGTTTTCCTGTGATTATACATGCCGTACCATGGCATGTGACATAATATCCAAATAGGCCTACTAATGGATCGTAATTAAACAATCTCTCAGATCTGCACAGAGCGTGAAGGTTTGTCTTATTTGAACCAGGTGTGCGATTGTATAAAACTTGAAGTGGATGCGTTACATATTTTCCATCTAATACAGTTGTTTTATTGTTGAAGAAAGATGTCGTTAAGATCATTTAGCTCAGTTTAGCGTAGCACTGTATATAACTCTCTAAAATCTTCATATCAAGTTCCTTGCAAGCTTGGCTAATATTTTCTCCACACAATTATGATACGTTAGAGTTGAGAATAAAATCCACATGTCTGTTATACTCGTTCTATACTTAACGTGTGAACTTCTTTTTTTGGCTGGTGAATATTTTAACCTAGCGCCTGACGTCATTTTACGTTTATGACGACTTTATACTTCCTGTATTTAAGGAAAAGTTTTGTTCATGAAGTTGAAAATAAGTTCTTGGACACATTGTGAAATCGGAAGATATTTTAAAATACTTACAGTGTGGTAAAGTTACTTTGAGCCTGGTACCAAACTGACCTTCCGGATTAACTTATAAATATCTTTTACTGGCATATATTAAATTGTTTGATTTTTTAACCAGGCACCCGTTAAAAATTGAAACTCCCCCAAAAAACTCTAGCTTTGCTTCTTTAGAGACGACTTTGTCTCCTTTTCTTGTTTTGCACTGAAATCTTGTTTTTGCTTCTTAAAGACGTCTGTTTGTGCTCTTCTTAGATTGCGCTGAAATTGTGTTATATCAGCTGACAATTTGCCTTTAATGAGGGGTTCACGAAAGTATAGAGGTCAACGATAATCGGCAAATTATCTGTTGTTATTTTAAAGTGGTCAAAAGCAGGGCGGCGCCAGCTCTTGACAGTTTTGATAAGTTGTCAAAATGATGTCCAGGTTCAAGTATGTATGTCGTTTTGTGGACGTCATTGTTTTACCAGCGCAGAGCAATATGTGTCCATATACTGTCAAACTAATCGATTTCTTATGTTGCTGGCGAATGATTAGGTATTGTGCAGCATTGGCGAACTGCATTTTGCAAAAAGTTAATGATGATAATAATTGTCTGTCTGCTCTGCGGAAGTTGTCGTATAGATGTCAATCTGTATGCTGTATATTTTGTCATAATTAGAAGCGTTTTCAATATATGAAAAGAGTGAGACGCACAACAACAACTAACAGTGTTCTGGTGCCACTAGTTTCCTTTTCACACAGCTACACCCCTCTTGTATAGTTTACAAAACACTATTCACATCCAATCAGATTATTGGTCACGGATTTTAATACTGAATCACATTGACGTGACAATACACACAAAACATGGGCATTTCCTCACGTCTAGAATATATTTTTTCACAAGTCGTATGTTTGTTTCCTAGTTGATTAATTTCCATTTCTACGAAACACAAAATGATCTTAATTTAATAGCTGTGTTAAATCACTGAATTCGACAGGCGTGTAAGACATTTAACTTATCCATTCTATATGCCATAATTAGTAGTGTCCTCATGCCACTCGTTTTCTTTTTACACAACAAGACCGTTCTCTTTAGTTTGAAAAACTTGTTTACAGTCGGTGCTATTCCAATAAACTACTGCTCACTGTTTTTGATACTGAATCACATTGGTGTCACAATATATACAAAACATGGACGTTTCCTGACGTGAAAAAAATATTTTTGCACAAACCAGTACATTTATTTCCATTTGTATGCATTAATAACATAGAGTAGTTTTATTTTGCAGCTTTGTTCAATCACTGAAGACGACAGAAGCATGGGACATTTAACTTATTCATGCCGTCTAAATGTCTTAACATTACCCAAGCAGGCCTTCACTACATAGACTTAGATACAAATGTATCCGTAGACCTACTCAATAGCGGCAAATTATAATCCATGGTATTGATATACCGATGAGCTATACCGTGCTGGTAAATACGCGACAGTTCTCCACCTATGCCAGTCTGATAGAGAGTATTGTTTCCTGGATTGACGGCGGACAGTCAGATGTGCAGTAAATCGAAATCAGTCTCGATTGATGAAGACAAATGAGTTCCTTTATTAATAATAGAATATGCTCTGACATAGACTGTATTAAGTAGGTCCTTTCAGTGTTTGTTGATCGGAGACAGCTATAATCAAAACACTACCGTTACTGAGAGACATGTTATATCCTGTGTGGAGGAAACTCTCTCTGAGATACAGGACATAATAACAAATCATAAAACAC
>JAQQZZ010139610.1:0-13233 GCA_030265115.1 Mopalia vespertina | reverse complement strand
CTTCGGAGATAGCAACCAGTATGTGAGAGAGGTAAGCCCACATATAGTCTTTATTCTTACCATGGTCTTAACTCTTAAGCGGGCGATTGGGAGGGATCTATCAAATGCCCTGGGCAGAGGGTTGGATGGGAGTTCCTGTTGCTCTGATGCTAAGGTTGAGTGAAGCTAATCTGTTTGTGATGTCTCTTTACTATGTCCTATCTTGTTTTTGTTGGTAGCCAGTGGCATCCTTCACCCATGCCATCATATGAGTGAAATAACCTTAAGTATGGTATTAAACACAAATGAAACAAACAAACCTAACGGTCTGGGGCTCTCGTAGCTATCAATGGGCATGAAAAATTTAATTCAGAAATACTCATTACAAATACATTTTAGTCAATTTTTAATCTATAATTATTTTTTCCATAAAGCCATTCTTTGGTGTTGAAGATTACTGGGATTATCCGTCCCCCCCCCCCCCCCCCCTCTTTCAATGTACTGCGAATCAAGTTTGGAGGGCAGCTTCCTGATGATCATAGTGCTTAGGGGCAACGTGAAGCACAATTTTTCTTCTAATTGTCTTCCCTTGTTTAATTTTGTTGCTACTGGCATTTGGGTTGGGTTTTTCATCTATGGGGCTGACATGAGGTCATATGGGTGAAATAACTCGATCAATACTGGGATAAATGTTTTATTTTTACCTGAAGTTGGTTTACTAAGATACATGTTTAATTTCATTAAAGTTTGCTTCCTGGTGCTTTCTGGGGTAAAGGGGAACAGGAAGCCGATATGTTTGAGATGTCTTTGTATTTGACCTGTGAGGTTTTTGTTTTTGTTTGTTGCCAGTGGCGTCGGGGGTGGTTTCCTTCACCGATTGGGCTGACACGCCGTCATGTCAGTGAAATAACCCTAATCAAACAGTTTAAGTTTATTATGATGTTACATAGTGTTTTCACTTCCATCATTAACTAGGCAGCTGATGACACTGCACGGGCTGTGATGAGCAAACTGTCTGCTCATGGTGTGAAGCTCGTTCTGCCGTCATTACTCAAAGGGCTGGAGGAGGATGCATGGAGAACCAAATCAGGTGAGTAGCATACATAAAGCAGGTGGTTGGAGACAGCTTCCTGTATTGATTAAGCTACTTAAGTACATGTATTTCTCAAAGTTAAGAAAAACTCTAATTTAAATGCCAAATATAATTTTTCTTAATTTTGTGATGCTGGAAGCAGATGTGAACTTTTTCAAATGGAAACTTTATAATTTCATACATGAAGTTGACGTTTTTTCAATGGAAAACGAAAAGCTGACATTTGTCTAAATATTTTTTAACTTTAAGAAATACTTGTATCTTTATGAATATTTACCCTGGCTCTCTCCATGCTGGAAATGGGAAGCTGACCTGTTGTGGTGTCCTTAGTTTGTGTACATTTATTGTCCTGTATTGCCGTGGT
Organism: Mopalia vespertina; assembly: GCA_030265115.1. Classification (NCBI taxonomy): domain Eukaryota; kingdom Metazoa; phylum Mollusca; class Polyplacophora; order Chitonida; family Mopaliidae; genus Mopalia; species Mopalia vespertina. The sequence goes on along the minus strand of JAQQZZ010139610.1, from coordinate 11,797 downwards.
TGCCAGTGCATTTGATGGGGGTTTCCTGCATCCAATGGAGTGTCAAGCCTTCATATAAGTGAGATAATCTGAAGTGTGGCGTAAAACCTCAGTCAACTGGAAAATAGACACCTGTAAATAATTAGAATATACTGGGTGGTTAAATATTTTTTTCTTTAAAATCCAACTGTAAAATTATCATTAAAACTCAATCATATTAGTGAAATAACCTTAAGTACGTCATTAAACCCCATTCATACATACCCTAAATCACCTCCAATTTCGTCCATGACAAATCCAGACTTGTTTGCTTGTTGTGACAATATTACAGCCTGAAATCAAACAAATTTAGGTTTTCTGACAAATGTTGATGCTTTCAAACTGAAATAATCATCGTCTGTCTCTCAGACACAATTTCGAAGTCTTTTACTTCCAAAATAGTAACTTTTTGGACGAATTTTAGGTTATTTAGGGTACTAAGGACGTCTACTATCATTTGGGTGAAATACCCTTTAGTATTAAAGACCAAATTTATCCCCTGAACAAATATTCAGTTTGTATTTATACCTTTTCCACCCTCAGGATCTGTGGAGTTACTGGGCGCCATGGCCTACTGTGCCCCCAAACAGCTGTCTGCCTGCCTGCCCAGTATCGTACCTAAACTAACTGAGGTCCTCACAGATTCCCATCAGAAGGTACAAAAAGCCGGGGCTCAAGCCCTCAAACAGATCGGATCTGTCATCAGAAACCCAGAAATACAAGGTCAGTATATACATCTCTGATTTACTCACATCTGTCTATTTTCAGGTGAATTTTTCCAAAATTTAGATTAGGTACAGCTGGCCTCGCAGCAGATGTGGGCAGATTAAGTAATTTCCCTGTGTGATAAGGCACTGTCAAATATGTAAAGAAAATGTAGTAGATAATCAATGTCATGTGCTATGAAGATCTAGGACTGTCAATTATTCCAGGTGAATTCATTAAGGAAAGGAACACCATTTTAATATTATAATGAGCAGTAAAACCCAATCCCTTATTGAACCACTGTTGTTATATATCAATTCTGCACTGAAGCACAGGGAAAGAATTGTCTCAAAGGGTACTTTTAACCTATGTACAGGTACTAAATAACACGCATTGATATATATGTATTTTGAAAATATTTCGTCATATAAGTAAAATTCCCTTGAGTATGACATGTAACCCCTATGAAAAAAACAAACAACATACGTTAAATGCGATAGTCCTGTCTATCTCTTGGGATGGTACAACTTCATATGAGTGAAATAACCTTGAATATGACGTTAAACGTGAATCAAACAAACAAATCGGTCCAAAAACGTATGCACAGCTTAAAACGTGAATCAATTATTATAATGAATATGTATGTTTCAGCTATTTCGCCGATACTGTTGGATGCCCTACAGGAACCCACGAAGAAGACAACAGTTTGTTTACAGACGCTTCTAGAGACACAGTTTGTTCATTTCATTGATGCTCCGTCTCTCGCTCTGATCATGCCAGTCGTACAGAGAGCGTTTCAAGATCGCTCCACGGAAACCAGGAAGATGGCTGCTCAGATCATAGGAAATATGTATTCACTCACCGATCAGAAGGTCAGAGTCTAAATTGTTTCATCCTGGTAAATCTTCTGAACTAATAATTGCTCTTGCTAAAGGAATGCTATCCATAAGTACAGGAAAACTAGCATTTAAATGCACATTTTTGGTTGATAGGCAAATGATGTAAGATCTACTTTTTGCTGTTTTAAATGGAAACTGTGAATAAGTCTTTCACGTAAAGATAACACTAATGTCACAGATCAGTATTTATAAAATTTTATCTTATTTGTAAGAAATCAGTAAGAATAATTGGCAAATGTATTTTTTATTTTTTTTGGTGAGGGGAGCATTGGGGGAGCTTCCTGTTGCCCTTGTTCTCTCTGAGCTAAAGGGCAACAGGAAGCTGATCTGTTTGTCATGTCGTTGTATTGTGTCCTATGATTGTCCTGTTTTTGTCCACTGTTGTTGAGTATGGTTTCCTTCACCCATTGGGTTGGTATGCCGTCATGTGATTGAAATAACCTTAAGTACAGCGTTAAACCTAAAATAAACAATCAAAGTGTACTTATTAATATCTTATATTATTTATCCCCTATTCAGGACCTGTCTCCGTATTTACCAGCTGTAATCCCTGGTCTGAAGGCGTCACTTCTCGACCCCGTGCCCGAGGTAAGAAGTGTGTCATCACGTGCCCTGGGGGCAATGGTGAAAGGTATGGGGGAGGCCAGCTTTGATGACCTACTGCCCTGGTTAATGAAGATGTTAACATCTGAGTCAAGTTCAGTGGACAGATCGGGAGCTGCTCAAGGTGAGGGAGAATTAACTAGAATTTATAATTTTTATTTATTTTATTTTAATCAGTTAAATTACACATTCCTCTCCATGTTTTTGTAGGCCCTCTGGCTAAGTCCAATTAGTTTGGAGCATAGCAACACTGTCTAAACTTGGCACTGGAGGAAGATTAACTTTGCTACAAATCAAAACACTTCACATTTTATGGTTGTGCTAGTGTCGTGTACGAGTGAATACACCTTCAGTACTCCAATCAAATAAATACATTTTTTTTTACAATGGCCGTCTAGATAAGGACATTTGTTTGGAGAGTAGTAATACTGTCTTTACTTAGCACTGGAGGAAGATAACTTTTTAACAAAGCGAAAACACTTAGTTTTTTATAGTTGGGCTGCAGTCAACTTCTGATGGAATGCACCACCCTCATATAAGTGAAATACCCTTCAGCATGGCGTAAAACAAATTTGCACCAGGTTTGTTCTCAAGTTTCGAACCAATTCCAGGCAATGCACACTGAGTCTACATATAAGTAAAATTTTGTTGATCAGCACATAGCAAGCAAACCCCTGAATTTGACAAGAATGTCAACGTATGTAAGGGGCCCACTGTCCTCGTTCAGTGGTTGTCGTGTTGGACTCCTGATCCTCCTTTGATGTATCCCTGACAGGTTCCCTTGTTGACCTCAGAGACTCCCCATAGAAGTGAAATACCCTTGAGTATAATGTTAATTAACTTAAACATCCAGACAAATTTCCATATTATTATATTATAATTGTTGTTTATTTAGGCCTTAGTGAAGTTATTGGTGGAATGGGATTGGAGAAGCTAAACAAACTGATGCCTGACATCATACAGACAGCGGAGAGAGTGGACATCGCTCCTCATGTTAGAGATGGATATGTCATGATGTACATCTTCCTGCCTTCTGTCTTTGGTAATGACTTTGTGCCGTACGTCAGTCCCATCCTTCCTTCCATTTTACTGGTAAGTCCAAACAATGAAATTAAACCGCCATGCCTAAAAGTGTATCGACTTGTTGCCTTATGCCGATCCCATGCTTTCTTTCATTTTGACTGGTAATGCCAACTGATGAACAAATCTGCCACTCCCATCACTGTATTGACTTTATGGCTTAGGTCAGTCATATCTTACATTCCATTAACGATGTGGAGAGAGTGGATATGTCTTGATCATGACTGGAAAATATGGGGAAATCTGTCTGACTTGCGGTAAATTTTCGTGAGTCAATAAAAACAATTATGGTAAAAAAATCTGATTTCATGTGAAATGTTCACACAGTAGGTACTGTAACTCACTTTAAATTTCGTCCGAGTGGATCCCTTAATGTATCCCATAATTCTACACTTGCTGGTGTGTATTTGAAGTATTAAGAGACAAAGAATCAATTAGATGCACAGTTGGAGTGTTAGTTGGATTAACGGGCACTTCCAACCCTCCGCCCATTGGTGTTACATCGCAAAATATAACACATACATTTAAGTACTTTGAGTAAGACACAATTTACTTGATATCAGTCTCAAGTGGACAAAATTGCATCTCTCGATTTTCCTTTCTATAAATTCTTAAAAAATGGGAGAGGGGTCATCCCCCTCCCAGGCCCTCCCCCTGCTCCGGTGTCCGTGGCCGCCTATGGAGTGCTATGGCGGCTGCTGCTCGTAATTTAATATATCGTCTTACTATTAGCTTCTTTCAAAGGTTGGCAGGCATGGCAAGGCATCATCTGTCAATCATAACTATAACTTGTAGTACCACTCCCTCCATCAATTAATCAATTCTACAGAGTTCCACAGTGTGTGTGTGTGGCTTCATTTATTAGGTCAGACACCTGGGTGATACTTCATTGTCCATATAAAACAACATTGAGCCAACGGAACACTTCATTCGCTTACACATTTTAAAAATATGCTGCTGTGTATATTTATGCCAAATCACCTGTTAATTGATTGAAGGGATATGTATTACAAGTTGCCCCAGGAAACAATGTTTTTGTTTTAAAACTTTCCTTACTACATTATAAGTGTATCTTATATAATAATATCTATGGTTATTAAGTTATGTGGCAATTACTGTTAGAGTACTTAATTACAGGGATCAAAATTTGCACTGGTCCACACCGTAGAGACCAGCAAAGATGGAACAAGTCATGTACACCTGGTCCATCAGGCGAGAGGGACCCAGTCCCCAAAGCAATTTTATATAACAGTCACAAACTACTGACCAGTAAAGGATTTAGAGACTCACTACCCCCTTTTTTTTTTTACACCTGGGGGATTATTTTGCCCATCAATATGTCCTCTTCCTTCCTATTCCTTTTTGCTGTTAATGGAATCACTTTTGTTTAACAGAAATGACCAATGATGACGCCAAAGAAGGTTCCACTTCTCACATACCTCGTTTTGCTGCCTTCCTGGCGAAGAAAAAAGCTGAAGTGCCGCCGATAACTCCAGGTTGGTCTTTTCTCAGAATCTCAGTACAATAGTGATTTTCTTTACCACAACTAATAGTTATCTTTGCAACTCCTCACTTTATGAACAAGAAAACACAAACTCAACACATAAGGTAGACAAGCATTGTAATAGAAAACATCATGTAATCTATACACAAATGGGAAATATAAAAAGTAAAAGGAGGGTAGTTAGCTGTAATGAATTCTAGACCTTGTTCATTGGAGAAATTCACATTGTTATTTTCCTAATAAATGATTAACAGGATGGTAGATTTCCCATTTTCCGACTAGGGATCTGGATTTTGTAAAAGAATTTCTCCGCTTCTTATACATGCTGTAATATTGTCACAACAAGCAAAAAAGTTGAGATTTGTCATGGGCAAAATTTGAGGTGATTCAGGGTATTGTCTTCGGGGCTGCAAGTCACTTCATGTGATCTTCTATATTTCATTGGATTCAGTACCTCCTGCTTTCTTTTTAGTTCTAGCATCACCTGGAAAGATTTATATGACATGCGCTTGTCTGATTTCAATGATGTACCTGGTGGAAGTCTAAAGTTTGACTGTTTTTGATATTATTTAAAGGACTTTAAATTGTGTCAGGGAGGTTGAGGAAGCATATTTCAGTTAGAAAGGATCAGAATTGCTCAGAAAACATACATTTGTTTGTTTTGGTGCTATAATACTATGATAAGAAGCAAAAAGTGGTGAATTATTCATACATATGTTTGTTTTGGTGTTATAATGCTATGGATAACTAGCAAATAGAGAGGAATTATTCATTCATATTTTGTTTTGGTGGTACACTATGTTACTATCAAAAAGGGAGAAATTGTTAAAATTTTAGTTTGTTTTGGTGCTATAAGCCAACAATACAATGATAACTAGCCAAGAGGGAGGAATTACTCATAAGAGAAATTTTATTTGATTAACAGTATTCATGTTTATTTGTTTTTTACAGGAAATAAAAACTGGACAAAGATACATGAGAAAAACTTTTCTAAGATGGACTCAATTGATGTATATCTGGAGAAGAAGAAGAAACGCAACATGTCAATTTCTAACTCCATGAAGCGAGCCCGTGAAGTGGCCAGCAAGACTCGAGAAGCTATGCTCAAATTGAAAAATCACAAAACACCAGAACCAAACAAGGTTAGGAACAATGTCATGTTTATTTTACATGATCATTCAAGGCGCAAGAGTTGATGCAAGTAATTTTAAAATTTACTTTCCTGAAAATTCAATTGTCTGCAAGCTAGAACAGTCATCTTCTGGTGCTCTCAGAGCTATTATAAAGGGACAACATGCAGCTGATCTGTTTAATTGTGATTGTCCGGTCTTGCGTTTTTGAAGGTGGCTTAAAGAGTGGTTTCGTTCACCCATTGGGCTGGCATGCCATCACTTGATCAGCTTCATGACTCTGTTGTGAGTTCAGTTATTCAATGTCTGTTTTGTCCTGTTAGCCCTAGTGCACTTAGGGCTAAAGGGCAATACTAAGCTGATCTGATTATGATGCCTTTGTAAAGTCTTCTGATTTTCCAGTCATTGTTTGTTGCTTGTGGCATAGATGCAGATTTCTTTCACCCATTATGACATATAGGTGAAATAACAATAAGTACAACATAAAACTCCAATCAAACTAACTATTGCATATATATATTTTGAATAAATGAAGAGAGAAAAAATTTGCTTGCCTCCACCGGGAATCGAACCCGGGACCTTGGGTTACAGGCCCAACATATAGATATATATATATATATATTTTTTTTTACAGATACATAAAGGTCTCCCTTTGCCGTTCAGATCTCCATTTAAACCAACCATTACTTCAACTAAATCGATGAAGCTGAAATTTGGAGGTAATGCAAAGACACCAGTGTTTGTAGGTCGTAAGACACCCACTGTGTCCAAAACTTTTCCGGTTTCTAAAACCCCTGGTGTTCTTAACAAAAGTACAAGTGTAAGAAAATCGCCAAGAGGCTCAGAAAATGTGCCAGCTGTAAAAGTTACCAAACCAGAAGTCCAACAGAAAATGATGGCTAGAAAATCTATTGGAGTCTTGAACAGTACACTACAACCAGAAAAGAGGAAATCCTGTGGTATGTTAAATTATTAAAGTAGAGTGAAGTGTGGGGAAACTTGGGTACACTGACATTCCACAGGACCACAAATAAATGTCCGTTTAGACAAGATGTTGCCTTCGGTATTACAAGTAGGGCTATAGAGACAACAACACTAATACAAAGGAAAAAAAAAACATTTGATTTATGAAACTTTGTTTATTTATACCAGACCTGTGCAGTAATCTTTTCTGTCATAACCTAACATTTGCATTTTCCCCTGGTTTGCTCTTTTTTTAAATACATAAATGTGCCTTGGTGAAAAATTAAGCAAAATTGCTTTAAAACACAAACTTCATTAATAATCGGATGACAAAATTTGTCCAAATCAGTAGCAAAATTCAAATTAAGACGAAGACTTCAAACAATTTGGAAAACCTATAAATAGGTCCTCCTAAATTAAGTTTGCATAACCATGGGGAAACCCTGTTCTGACCGTTCTCCCCAACAGCACAGGCCTGTGATATTGTCATATGGTGCTAGTTCACGCTTTGCATTGTAGGCCCGCATTGGTCTTTTTTGTTTTATCCGCAAAATATAACAAAAGTATACCATTTTGGAGGAAAACAATGTTTCACATATCAAATAAATTTATTTTGTTTTGTTAACATCTATGTTGGAGCTCCATCCTTTATCAATATAATAATAGGTATATGTAACCTATTGTGAAATGGATGAGTTGGATTTATTTCCAACCAACTTAATGTGTGTGTTTGAGGTCGGCTCTAGATGGTTATATCTCCCAGGTCACAGACTAAATTAAACAAAACAAAAAACCAAACACTCTGGTCTGTTTCTTAAAAGAAGGAAAGAAAAAAATAGGTTTAAACTAGTGATGGCTAGGCGATCAATTTTGCAGCAGTTCCGGATCATCTTTACATTTTTTCAAGCCCTGTTGCTCGACTAACGACTTCACTTATCTGGCTGGTCAAACCAAGCAATAGTTTTCTATGTTACTAGCTCAGTATACCAGGACAAGATAAAATCACCCTGGATGAATATCCTAGATGCAACACGATAGATAACTACATGTATCACAGTGGATAAGTTTCTCTGGTGATTTTTCTTAAAAATGAATGAAACAATTATCTATCCCACATTGCTTAGTGTCCTTGCATGATTAAAAATGACATCACATTAAATATAGAAAATATAGAACGGGAATGCCCAAGCTACTGTATTTTAACCTCAAAGCTTCTCACACCAATAAGCCCAGCAAGGAATATTGTACAGTACAGCAGCTAAAGGGTTAATAAATCTAGCTAAAATAAGGCGTACTGCTTTGTTTCTTTTCACAGTGAGTGACAGCTGTTTTCGAAAAGCCTCAGAAGATAAAAGTGGACGAAATCTTCGTAAATTAATTGAAGAGAAACATGTGTAAGTATAGAGTACAAGTGACTCCCAATTATGTTAACTATGCAGAGTCTGATTGTTTCAAAGACACGTTAAAAAAAAAATCACAATTAAAATGAATCTGACAAATTAATTTATGCATTTTTGTGATTGACATAAAGTTTGATTTCAGTCCATTGTCAGGAAATATTAACTTAAAAGAATTTATGAAAAGTAGATTAAAGTTATGATATTTAAAGCACTCTTTTAATTTGATCGCAAAATTTGTTTTTGACGACCTGTTTTGTGTTCCCATGACATACATGTAGTTAAACATGACATGAAAAGCCATGTTTCTTGGATAGTCATTAATATTTAACTGTTATGTTTTTAGACTGGATGGAGTTGTTGTGGCTCAAGCTATTGTACCCGACGAAGCAGACCAAATTAAGGTGAATTGATGGAAATAAGTATACTTATATTTCTTGAGTATCATTTACTATAAAATGAATTTTTGATTTTTGATTAAATAAATTTATGATTTGACAGCTCTTTGATGTCATAAATACCAGTAACCTTATATGTATTTTAAATAGAAACCATGATTAAAATTGAGTTTCTATCAAATATTGAATATTTTTAAGTAGAAAAGTGAAATGTTGAGTTCTTGTTGAATATATGGGGCCCATATTCAGCTCCTCAAAACAGCTTAATTAATCCCTGGAATATTTCTGAATTTTTCTAAATAGTCTGTATTGTTATCATGGAGTGATGATAGACAGTTGGATCTGATACTAACCACTGGGGGGACAGGCTTTGCTCCCAGGGATGTCACTCCAGAGGTAAGAATTTTACACATAATGTTTCAAACACTTTAACGGGGCCGTGGCTTAGTGGATAGTATGTGTTCTTACTAACTTTGATGTAATGTTCACGAGAGCGAGTCCCATCTGTCGACCATCAGGTATATGAGTGTCACACTATGTAACTCCGGCAATCGAGGAGTGGTTTCCTCTCGGTTTTCCACCATAAATAGGCAAGGATTAGTGTGAAGTGGACAATCAGTCGTCATATAAATGAAATACCCTTGAGTACGACAATTAACCCCGATCGCCCTCTGGCTAAGGGTAGTTTGTTTTAAATGATTTGTTTGTTTGTTTGATTGGGGTTTAACGTCGTACTCAAGGGTATTTCAATTATATGACGACGAATTGTCCACTTCACACTGTGCCTTGCCTTATTACGATGGAAAACCGAGAGGAAACCTCATAAAAAACACCCCCGTGATTGCCGGAGCCATAACGTGTGACTTGCTCATATACCTGATGGTCTACAGGCGGACTCTGTTTCAAATGAAGCAATGCTGTCTTTACTTAGCACTGGAGGAAAATTAACTTTCCAACATTATGGAAACGCTTTACATCTTGGTTGTGCTAGTGTAAATTATTGTTGGAATACACTGCTGTCATATAAGTGAAATACCATTAAGCACGGCATAAAACACCAATCAATCAATCAATCCGTCTGGCTAAGGGACGTTCGTTTGAACAGTAGCAGGACTTCTTTACTTAGCACTGGAGGAAAATTTATTTCCAACATTATGGAAATGCTTCACATCCTGGTTGTACTAGTGTCAATTATTGCTGGAATACACCGCCGTCATATAAATGAAATACCCTTAAGCTTGGCGTAAAACACCAATTAATGTCACAATGTATTTTCAGACTCGCATTGAGGAGCTGTCCCCCCAAAAAGATACCACACCAAGTAAGATTCCATATTTTTTGGTCTAATTCTTGGAAAATATTTTTTGAGAGATTGTCCAAGATGTTATTAACCAGCTGAAAGAAAAATGGATTCTGCTTCATTATTGCTTGAAATTATTCTCCCCCAATTGGTCGATCCGTGCATTTGTTTGTTTGATTGATGTTTAACGTCATACTCAAGGGTATTTCATTTATATAACGACGGATTGTCCACTTCACACCGCTCCTTGCCTTATTTCAGTGAAAAACCTAGAGGAAACCTCGTAAGTACGACGTTAAACCCCAAACAAACAAACAAAATCCTGTAGTTCCACTGAAGAGTTTAACATAATACTGTAAAGTACTTAATTTTCGCGTTTTTCGCGGTTACCAGTTTTGCGCGAAAATAAATTCCCGCGAACAGTTGATAGTAATAATACTAGTATAGACTAGTTAACATGTACAGTTGAAACAGAAAAAAACAGAGGATGTATAATTCGGCATAAAATTTGGTTTATTTGACTTCGTCAAGCATCATACAAATATAAATATAAAGAGTTGACAATAATAAAGACATAGTACAAATTTAAAATTCAACAGAGTCCAGCATTAACAAATCCCGATTTAATCAGCTCCCGTCGCTTACCAATTTCTTCATGGGATTTCACCAACCACCTGGCATGTACTGGCTTAATCACCGAAGCCCTCGTATCAACATAAGCTGAGTAGCTCTCATCGTCGTTCTCCAGCTGAGTTAAAACCTTCTCAGCATACCATGTCTAGTTCGTCTTTATAGTCCTTATTCACACTAAGGTCTAAAGGTTGTAGTGCAACATGCTGGAACGAATACAACCAACACATTGTTTCTTTTCAATTTAGCCAGCAGGTCCGATGATTGGTGAGCTTTAAAGACATCAAAAATGGCGAGAGATTTCTGGCGCGGATACCAGTAAGTTTGAGTAATTTCTGTTGTCTGCGTATGTAAGGCAGCATGGACTCTTCGTTACTCCAGTGTGTCTCGGTATGTGTGATATCCCACTCATTCGGAAATGTGAATTTTGGGTGACAACCCAGCATAAATAACTTGAGGGGGGAGAAGATCACCAGCCTTAGTGACGGCTAACAAGGCTGTAATCTGTCTCTTGTCGTCAATTCCTGAGACGGTAATTTGCCGGGCACCTTTCTTCTCCATTGTCCATTCCACACCAGGGACCATATTCACGTCTGTTTGATCCCAGTTGATAACAAGCTCATCGGGAATGCTGTGGTCTTCCATCGCAGTGCGGACACGTATGACAAATCTCTCTTGTAAAGGGGCGAAATCTACAGGCAATCGCTTCACATCTTTTGTCCCTTTCCTCTTCACATAACCTAGACAATTCAGAAATGATTTGGCCCATGCATCACCAATAATCAAATGTCCCCCAATATTTAGGAAGTTTTGTCTTGTCATGTTTCAATAAAACACCTTCCACTACGGCCATCACAATTCTCCTGTTAATTACTCCGCCACTTTGCCGCACTTTGGTCACCCAATTCTGTACCATACCATCATACTTTACACGGTGTAAGAGGGGCGGTACACGTGCTTTCTTCGGCAGGGAAGTCACTGCTGTCTGGGGGTTGGTCTTAGCTTTACGGATGTAGGACGTCTTCATACCTCGAATAGTGCTTTCATTAATGGGTCTCTCAAACTGAGTCGCAAAACTTTCTCGCAGCTCTGGCAATGCCAATTTCTACAGCTGTTCTAGCAATCTTCGCCCTGGTTTCATCATCATAGACACGGTATTCACCCCTCTTT
>JAQQZZ010139599.1:0-13238 GCA_030265115.1 Mopalia vespertina | reverse complement strand
GGTTCAGAATACAAAACATAGCTGGACAGTAGTTAATGAAACACATAAAAGTCGGTTAGTGTAAAAACTTAAAATTACACGACTAAGAGCGTTAAAACTGTGTATCTCTACGGCTGCATGATATGATAGACGATCAGAGATACAAAACTCTGCATCTAAGCTAAACTAAAAAGTGTTACACATATATAATTGTGCTGGCTAAAATTTAATTGATCAAATTAGACACAGTTGGTTCATCAGCCAAGTTTAATTTATCAGGCGAGCATACACTTCAAACTTAGCCACCTAGATATAAATATCCAGGTACTGTAATTATATAGCGTATGCTATACAGTCACAGGACTGTCGACGGAAGTGAACAACACGACAGAAATAGAACACAGTACAATGAGCCAATGTGCATATCGACAAAATAACAGCTTATTCCACAAAAACATAAGCGCTGAAGCTCATGACAAAGATCAAATACATCGTTATTGTTTAACCTATATGTCACCTTTTATCTGGAAACAATCAATAATAAAAATTTGGAACACTCGAACTGACAAGCGATGTAACGAATTCAACTCCGCGGATGATGCTGTTTAGTTATTTTCGCGTGAAAAAAGATAACAAGCCCTCTAGTGGAGGAATAAATGATAAGCATGGGCGGCAACTCTGACTTACACATTTGTACAAAATTCTGATCTCGACAGACATATAACCTAATAAACTTTGAAGTCAGTAACTGTTGTTTGTTTGATTGGAGGCTACGCCGTACTTAAGGTTATTTAAGTCACATGACGACATGCCAGCTCAAGGAGTGGAAGAAACCACCCGACGCAACAAATTATGACAAGATACAATAACACAAAGACCTGCGATCACAGGACATTAACTGACAGAACAGTAGGCGGCTGATTACACCACAAACACTTCAGTTGCCCCTTAGCCTTAAGAGCACCAGGGCAATAGGCAGCTCCCTCCAATCACCCACGAATAAGTTACGCATCCTAAGATTCGTACTGGCGCAACAAGACCTTGAATTAGGACTTACTGCATGTACGGTACCTAATCGACAAAAGTATGTACCGGTACTGAATTAGTGATATTTGACCTGTAGGCCCTACAATACCGGTAATTTAAACGCCTTACATAAGATAGCAAGTAATCTACAAAGGCATGTTATCTCGAACAAATGCTGTACAATAGGCCCTGGTCTATATAGATTCAGGGACCCGTCACATGAAAGTGTTAGCATATAGGCCAACTGGCAGCCTTAGGTCTATATAGGGCCTACCGGTATACGGGTTTCTTATTTGGAATATCAATACGCTAAATTGTTGGCCTACGGAAGGATGAATATTATTTCTACAAAAGAAATCACAATGGCACAGGGATGTAGATTAATTAAAATCGATGAAACATCTCATGTTCTAGATAAAATTCCAGAGACAAGTTTCTAAAGTAGAATGAAGATTAGATTTGACAAGAATTAACAAGTGGGCGGCCGATCAATTGTAGGCCTCTAGAAGTTTGGAACCACATGTGATGTAGGTCTATATAAATGTCATTTACATGTTCAGAATAAAGATTAATAAATAAGGATGACAATGTTACCAATTAAGTAGATGCGAATACGCGTCCCATTCGATCAATGGTATATACAGTCAACATATACAGAGATGATCTAAAACATAAGCGACCGTGAAGCTACAATCGACACAATTTATACGTTCAGAAATTCAGATCATTTAGTTTATAACTTCATTGTTGGATGTAACAATACTAATTAGGATTAATAATACAGAATGTTTTATGTAGAACGTCTTAATGGCACATTTGGTCGACCCCATAGATACCTTCATGCATGTGATCATTATTTTCTCTCTGCTTATATTTGTAAACAAACTCAACATGGTTTAATATCCCATGTAGAAGGCTAAAATAGACACGCATTTATTAAAGCACACGTCACAATTACACAAAGGCCTAAGAATCAGCTGTATTAATAGCTGTACAGGTCTAAATGCATGACATTTATGTTACTATAATTAGATTATATGATGTAGACCCTAAAGTGGTCTTGGTGAGTCGGGGGTGTAATCAAGGTCTCTGACTTTCAGGTGCGCCTGATTTGTTTTAATTACTCAAGGTCAGGTCGAATGTAGGACTATTACACTTCTATGGCGACAACACTGTCGATACTTGGTGGAAATCCGGAAAGCACCAAACCTCACAAAACCCGTCGGCTACCAGGAAACTCCGCAGCTACAGAACTGGTGCTCTCACAGCGGTGGGGCAACAAGACACAGATCTGTGATGTATTTTGTATTACGTTTTGTGATTGGTCTAGCTGGCGTTACACCCCAAACAAACAAAAGTGTATGGGCGTACCAGCACCTCGAATAATAGGCGAATTAGAACTGGTGATCAGCTCCTTGATGGCGGTCAACCATTCCAAGTCACAGCATTCTGGTTTATTTGATCGGTGTTTAACTCCGTACTTAACCTAGCGGGCAAAACTGGTGGAAATCACGTGAAAAAGACGAGATGTTGTCACTTGGTATTAAACCATGTGGATATTCCGTGGCATATGCAAATAATTATGACGTGATATTTCCACGGGATATACACGAGAATTGTACACGTTTTTAACACGTGAATTTTCCACGGGATATACCCAAAATTTTAACATTATTTAACACGTGATATACAAAGGAATTTAACACGTCTTAAACAGGTGATGTCTCTACGGGATATACACAAGAATTCTACATGTCTTTAACACGGGATATTTCCACGGAATATACACAAAAATTGTACACGTCTTTAACACGGGATATTAATATTTCCACGTCTTTAACACGCCACAGGTTGACTTCAAGTCAGTGTGTTCTGGGAGCTTACTCGCATACCTAAAGAAAGAGGACGCAAGTCTTATATACTACCATCGACAAAGTCCGCGGTTTTAAAAGTGTTGAATTAATTATATGCATGGCGGTTACGCGGTACAGACAAGGTAAATGGACAATACTGATGTAAACTCTATTATGCTATGACTTTGACGTTGACAATTAACCAATACGTAATAGAAATAGCGACTGCTTGAGTCATAAAGTGGAAATCACAACAATTCCCTCTTTTCCTTGGTTCCATTCACGAAAAATAGTCACGTGGTATTCACATGGTTTTATGGTGGTTCCATTCACGACAAATTAGCCACGTGGTATTCACATGGTTTTCTGGCGGATTAAACCACAAAAAAATAACCACGTGGTATTCACATGGTGTTCTGGTGAAATACCACATTGCTATACCACGTGGTATTTACGCGGTTTGCTGGTGGATCCTGTCACAACATATTAAACACGTGGTAATCATGTGGTTTTCAGGTGGGTCCACCAGTTCCCAAGTTTACCACCAGTAAACCACGTGGTTTCCATGTGTTGTGTCCGCTGGGAAGGTCATTTCACTCATATGGCGGCGTGCCAGCCAGGTGACAAAACGGACTACTACAGGAAAAATACATCACAAACGGATCGGCTTCCTTTAGTAAGCGCACGTGCGTACAGCTAAACCACGGCTGCGGGTCTCAACATTGTCTTAAAAATGGCAAAAAAAATGACTTATAATAGTGAAATTTCAGCTTCTAATAAATATATCTAATACAAAGAAGATGTATTGAAGAATCCAAAAAGCCGTTGTTAAATTTCTATGTGTTGAGATAAAATGTGCCCAAAAACCAACGCTGTTGGTTTAACAATGGCCAAGGACAAATGAAATCAGAAAAAATCAGCTAAAATAGAATAAAAAAACAACACTGACTAAGAATTATATAAATAGGTTCACAAGTCGAATTTAATTCAAAACATCTATATGCCTTCAGTTGTATATATTAACAACTATAATCATTGAATGAAACATAGACAGTTGCGATTTGTCTTACACATCATTTTTCTTCATACATGTAATAACCACTGACAATATATACAACTTAATGTAACTAACTAACTAACTAACCAGTTATCAACACCACAGTATATCAGTTTGTCAATATGGTACTTTTCGCGTCAATTATTTATTTTTTTTCCATATTAAACGAAGTATTTCAATATTCGATAATTTTATTTATTTTTAATACCTTTGCAAAGAACCGTTATGTTCTAATATTTAGCTGCTAGTGTCAATTCATCCACCTGGACACTGTTATTGATTGGAACGACTCTTCAAGATTCCAAGTGAACATCCTTTTAACTATATGCTCAACACAAAACAAACCAAGATAAGTTTTTTTGATAACTTTTGTGTCTTTTAGATAGTGAAGAAACTTCTATTCCAGTTTAAAAAAAAAAACGTGCGGTTCGTGGGCATTTTTTTAAAAAGCGTATTCAAGTCATCCAACTGATAAGACCAAACATCGCTTACATATTTTCATATTTACAGATCCGTCACTATCTATTCTTATACGATAACCTTGTTTTGATCTATAAAGCGAATAGTTCTCTGATAAACCACACCAGATTCAAGTTGCCTTCATGGACACAATTAAGATTCGGTAACAAAACATTGGAGGCATTTTGGCTGACCTTACCAAGCCCTTTTCCAGAACCAATCTACCACATGGTTAATCCAAGCACTGGAGAGCAATTAACAAGCCTCTCCCCATTATTGAAACCACATCCCTAATCCCTATTCACAGCTAGATTAAAATAAAATCCGAGTTCACAACGATAACAGGACACTTGGTAATGTCGTCCACAACACGTTTAGATATTTATGCCAATCATAAACAAATTAAAACAGTTCCTACTATGTATATTACCAATATTGGCCAACCACCAGCTACACTATTAATAATTAAATAGTACGATATGCAATCTAGATATCGTATGTCCGCTTTGTAATTTATTCAATCCTCTAGACTCTCGTTTCGGTTACCGACTGATCCAGCCATTTCATCCCATTACGCCTCAATGGCTATAAAATGGTAACTGAGTTCAAGTCTGGAATAAAGCCTTCGGACAGTACAGATATTATTGAATCTGAATAGCTGGCTCAGACGGTCAGTACACGGTTGGGGTAGACTGGAGCTGGTATATATGTATCCCCAAACGGAATGTAGTTGGGGATTATGTTTACACTAAAATCACATCAAAGCCAACCATATGTATTCCCACAGGCTGATGTTCATGTATAACCCTGTATGATAGACACACAGCCAAGAGCAGCTACATATGTACACGGCCTCCTGCTATATCACTATATAACATACAGAGACTGTCAGCTTAGACCAGCCCATTATATAGCCTATCCTGCTGTATAGCTTTCCCATGATAAGAGATAAATGCAATACAGTACCTTGAAAATGTATATTCTATCCATACTGAAGCTTGTTGAGGCAAAATGTCGAGATGTTAGGTTTGCTTCTTAACAAAGCCGAGCGATTGAAGTTTCTTTGCACCGAGTTCGCCTATATTTTCTCTCGATTTAGCTCACAGTGCTGTGACGTCAGCAGAAATTGTTACACACTTTAAAAATCAAGACATTGAACAGGAACAGTTTGAGAAATTATCGCTGTTAAAACTATTTTACTTGCCCTAACGAACAAAGAGGTCGTATGGCCACTCACAATCACAGCTGATTCTGTTGTCATTTTCTGACAGCTGACTGTATCTAGGCCAAAGGTTACGATTAGAATCATGTGACGCTAGAGGTCAACACTTCCCACGTGACCGCATAGATTTAATTAAATCGCTGACTGTAAGAACCATATGCTTATGAAGCTGTATTGTTCTTGTTAATAGAGTGTGTTTATAGTACACCAGCTTAAAATAGTTAAAATAATGTCAAAATATTTTGACGCGTCAATTATTGTGTGTAACGCTATTCAAGCTGGAGTATAGCTGAAGTTAGCAATCTCCGCATTTTAAAGTACCTAGTTCTTTCCCGATATTCTTTTTTGATTTTTTTCCACAATTGCTCAGGTTTCCACATTTCAAATTCTTAATTTTATGGAAATTACCACGAATATAACATAATCATACACAGTCCTCAATTTGAATATCCGCGTGATATTTGCTATTTTCCAATCTGAAATGTATAATCATGTGTTTTTTCTTTTTTTCACAGAACAGTTCAATGATTCAACAGGAAAATATATAGGCCTATTGGCCTATATATGCCGGTATATATAGATCAACCGGATCCAGATTATATTGATTGGTTGATCGATTGAATGATTTTTGTTATACGACGGGCTTATGGGTATTTCACTAATATGGCGAAGATGTATTCCAACAATAATTGACACTAGCACACCCAAGATGTGAAGCGTTTCCATAATGTTGGAAAGTTAATTTCCCTCCAGTGCTAAGTAAAGACAGCATTGCTACTCTTCAAACAAAATGCCCTTAGCCAGAGGGCCCCTGATAATAAGAATTACGGGAATAATAGACTATAGATAAACAAGACTCCACGTTAGCAGGCCTAGCCGTGCATCATTTCTTCCGGTAGAGATAGATTTCAGCCAAACAACATTTTCATTTTCTAAATTAAAAAATATATAAATATAGGCCCCTATAGGTTGCGCGGGGACCCTTTCTAACAGACAAAACTGGAGCATCATCCGGCAAGCATTATGTTTTGTTAAATATTGAAGAAAAATAGTCATTTGAGATATTCTTTTTCAACTCTCTGTCATATAAAGCTTCATGCGAATTATCTCTTAAGCGAGACATTCTAGGTAACGTTTGCGTTTGAATCTTTGAAGTATGTCTTACGTCGTTTCCAACAAGAGTTTAATCAAGATTGCCGACCGATATCCGTTTGGTAAACTCTCTTCATGAGTATTTACGCATAGTCTGTCCTCATGGCTCCGTATAGTCTGCGCATAACTTTCGTCGACGCTCAAAAAGATTGTCTTGAACTTTAATTGTGAAAAAACTCGGATATACCCTGTCAATGGACTTTGTGCATGGTGTTATCATTATATTAACACATGTACAGACCTGGGACGTTCACCAAACCTTCAGGAGTAAAACATTATATTAACATGGGACGTTCACCAAACATTCAGGAGTAAAACATTATATTAACACATGTATAGACCTGGGACGTTCGCTAGACATTCAGGAGTAAAACATTCTATTAACACATTATAGGCCTGGGAGGTTCGCCAAACATTCAGGAGTAAAACATTATATTAACACATTATAGGCCTGAGAGGTTCACCAAACATTCAGGAGTAAAACATTATATTGACATATTATAGACCTGGGAGGTTCACCAAACATTCATGAGTAAAACAGTATATTAACACATTATAGGCCTGAGAGGTTCACCAAACATTCATGAGTAAAGCATTATATTAACACATTATAGGCCTGGGAGGTTCACCAAACATTCATGAGTAAAACATTATATTAACACATTATAGGCCTGAGAGGTTCACCAAACATTCAGGAGTAAAACATTCTATTAACACATTATAAGCCTGGGAGGTTCACCAAACATTCATGAGTAAAACATTATATTAACACATTATAGGCCTGAGAGGTTCATCAAACATTCAGGAGTAAAACATTGTATTGACATATTATAGACCTGGGAGGTTCACCAAACATTCAGGAGTAAAACATTATATTGACATATTATAGACCTGGGAAGTTCACCAAACCTTCAGGAGTAAAACATTATATTAACATGGGACGTTCACCAAACATTCAGGACTAAAACATTCTATTAACACATTATAGGCCTGGGAGGTTCACCAAACATTCAGGACTAAACATTCTATTAAAACATGTAAAGGCCTGGGACGTTCACCAAACATTCAGGAGTAAAACATTACATTAACACATGTATAGACCTGAGACGTTCACCAAACATTCAGGAGTAAAACATTATATTAACAAATGTATAGGCCTGGGAAGTTCACTAGACATCCAGGAGTAAAACATTATATTAACACATGCATAGGACTGGGACGTTCACCAAACATTTAGGAGTAAAACATTATATTAACACATGTATAGACCTGGGACGTTCACCAAACATTCAGGAGTAAAACATTATATTAACACATTATAGACCTGAGACGTTCACCAAACATTCAGGAGTAAAACATTATATTAACACATTATAGACCTGAGACGTTCACCAAACATTCAGAAGTAAAACATTATATTGACATATTATAGACCTGGGAGGTTCACCAAACATTCAGGAGTAAAACATTATATTAACACATGTATAGACTTGAGACGTTCACCAAACATTCAGGAGTAAAACATTATATTAACAAATGTATAGGCCTGGGAAGTTCACCAAACATTCAGGAGTAAAACATTATATTAACAAATGTATAGGCCTGGGAAGTTCACTAGACATTCAGGAGTAAAACATTATATTAACAAATATATACGCCTGGGAAGTTCACCAGATATACAGGAGTAAAACATTATTTTAACACATTATAGGCCTGGGACCGATGATTTCATATTGCTACAAGTGATCAACTTGGGGGAGTTTATAAAACACCCAGAACCATACCGTTATGTCAACTGGCTTGATGTTAAAAAGAATGCATGCATTGCGTAATAGTGAATGTATGACCCCTTGGTGAATCATCAGATTGAAAACTCTTATCCAAAGATAATACAAACGATAAACCTAGAACCTATTATCCTACAAAATAACCTAATATCAATTCTTATATTATTTCTAGGTCATACAGAGATTATTGTATCGAATTATTTAATGTCATCGTACTGAACCTAAAGTATTATCTCCCCTTTCATAAGTCCATCTATTTCACCACGATTGTAATGTAGATCATAGAGTCAACGCTGATAAAGTAGGCTTCTATTATCTATAAATGTATTTTGAAACACTGACAACGCTGGTATGACAGATGATGTTAACTTTAATGATTGTTATATGTCCTATCAGCGAGAAAGTTGACCCTAACTGTCTTTTTCGATCAAAACTGGTTAGCTAACAACACACAAACTGAACCATATAGTAAATCTTAGAAAAAAACGAAGGGTATATAGACCAAGGGCAAAACCACTGGTAATAAAGTATTTTATCTCGTTGACCATTCTGTCAGTTTTTTTAAAGGATAAACATATTTACGTTAAATTTACCTGAACTGTCATCAGCCGATTGACGAGAGGACAACATTATGTTCTGTCGAGGTTATTCAGAAATACAAGTTTATTCTGAATCAAAACTCTTAAAGGTTTAAAGGCGAGAATATATTGGTTGTAACACTAACCGAATTTGATTGAGAGGAAGTTCAAACCACTAAGGTTACAGTGTTTACGGTACATTACAAATGCTATTTTAACTTGATACAGAAGACGACGTGACCAAAAGTTTGACCTTGGTAGGTCAAATACCAGTGTACGACGACCTTATAAAAGTGCAGCACCATGGTACAAAAGGTATGCTGTGATTTCTGACAGACGGTGTGCCCCCGTCCCCCGCCCCCGATGTCACATTGACCAACATTGATCATTGAACATTAAAAAAAGGCAACCTAGAAGGTTACCGGAGAAATGCCAAAGTGTGAGAGTTATGTTGATCTGATTTTAGAGTTCGCAAAAATATAAAACTATATGCTTCATTAATTAAGAATTCAGATTCAGTTATTTATTAGCGTGAACAACTCCTTTGCTCCTGACCACTGAAGATCATATAATACAAATCATAGGGCAGAATTTAAAAAGCGGATAATTAAGTTTATCAAAAATCAACAGATGTGATTTACGTAGCTCTAATGTATTATACAATGTATTAGCAGTTTACTGCAAACAGATTTACAACATAATACACGTACAACTTGTTCCATTCTACAGGATTATGCCAAAAACAGCGTTTGATAGTCCTGTTACATAGGCCATAGTACAAGAAACTGTTTCCTTGCTTCAACACAGCCTCTGACTACGATAAGTTTTCTTGAAGAGTTATAGCAATGCTGCCTTCACTTAGCACTGAAGGTGGATTATCTTTCCAACAGAATAAAAAATATCTCACATTTAATGGTTGTGCTAGTGTTAATATTTGTTGCATTACACCGCCGTCATATAAGTGAAATACACTTAAGCACAGCGTAAATCAATCAACCAACCAATCAATTAAAACCATACTTCAACAATACGGTTACAATAGTTGCATAATATTTGTATACGACTTTCTATAAGTAACGGATGAGAAGTTGTGTTCTTTGTCCAGTCAAATCAATAATATGATTTCTGTTAATAATTGAGTTGATTATAAATATCAAAATCCATATATTAATCGTGCTTAATAAGAAACTGATGCAAAGACGTTCGTAGTCCCACCAGATCAACTCTGGGATTTCTTTTATAAACTTTTGCTAAATGAACCTCGAAATCGATTTTATCCACTTTCAATAAGCAACTGATGCGAATAAGCTCGTAATCCCACTAGATCAACTCTCTGATTTCCTTTAAAAAACTTTAGCTAAATAAACTTTGAACTCCATTAATATTTTGAGATATTTGTATTATTTTAGGGAAACTCAAATGAGAAATCAGATCTAGGTTATAACAATCAATTGCACGTTTGTCGCATACACAATTTGATCTTTACGCTATGGGGAAATTGCCCAAAGTTCACCGAAACAGCTTTTTTCATTTAGAACAGCATGGACTTTAAACGCAATCAAATGGTGTTAGTTTCGCCACTCAGTCTAACAAAACACTTTTTTAAATAACATACTCTAAATGTCCAATGTTAAAAAATTATTTAACAATTCCACAGCTTTCCATTTATTAAAGCATTCAGTGTTGAATTATTTGATTTTATTCTTATTGGAGGAATGTGATAGTTAGAGAACAGCTTTTATATTCATTGTTTGTATCTAATATATATTTAATGAAAGAAATGACTAACCTAATTTAAAAAGATAAGTTTTGTATATCAATGGGGGTAAGGAGAATTGTATATCAATGGGGGTAAGGAGAATTGTATATCAATGGGGGTAAGGGGAATTGTATATCAATGGGGGTAAGAAGAATTGTATGAAGAAGGGGAAATATTGTTAAGAACTTGTTTGATAAAACTCAGAGAAAATAACGCGAGAAAAATCAATTTGTGCAACTTGTATTTTACTATAACAAATTTTCGGATAGTAACTTCATCCATCAAATGCCAAATTCATGGTAGTGCGTAAAACTTCTATATGCAGTGAAATATTATGGTTTACAAAGGAGCACAATCGGAAACACAGCATGGTATGCAACACAGGTGTAACAGCACGATATAGACAAAAGAAAAGAACTAAATCCATTTGTTCCATTGATAATCTGAACATAGTAAACAAGTAGTACAATTCAGAGGAGAGAGAGAGAGGTTCATTTTGAAGGAGTCTCTATTTCCTCTGCGTTCCGCTACTCATACTAGTGTACTATGAAAAGAACAAAGCCCAGTAATAACACAATGGCCAGAGGTTTATATAGACAGAACAGAGAAATAAGCAATGCAATAAACTAATACAGGTATGTTATACAGAATATGTGCAGCAATGTGGCAGCACTTGTGGTAGCAATAAGGAACATAATCATGACGGTTTTTGGCACATTAAGAAACATTATAAATTGAATAGTATAGTGTTACACTAAATAACAGTCTGTAGATCTACACACGTACACACACGCATCCACACAGAGAAAAGCGGGGATCGAAAACAATTCATTATGCGTTAGGTATACAGAAGTGGAAGAAACTCGGCATATAGACACTGACGTCAGAACGTCAGATCGGCATATAGACACTGACGTCAGAACGTCAGATGGGATGGACCTGTAATATTAATGTGGAACAAACAGCTAAGTATTGAACACATACACAGGGGGATAGATGAGTACATGTTATTGAGATAAGCTGGTGTTTGTCAATCAGTTGCTATGCGGCTTCAGTCTAAGGTAGTATTAGTGCAAACATTTGAGATGTGACCTGAAGAGAGACAATGGTGTCAAAATGTTTATGTACTTACGGTCATGCACCTATGCTATGTTCGGTCAGTCTGCCAATGAGATGTCAGATAGTTTTATTAATGTGTGTGCATGTGAATTCTCTTAGTCTACATTTCAACTCATAAACAAATGCTGTTAGCAATCGATCTTCCTCGTCTCTATGAACAATGCAAGCAGACACTTTGCATTCAGTTTTACTGACAATTCTGATGTTCACTAAGGAAATTCATTTGTTCAAACATTTGTTCAAATCGGTATTGTATATCCGTGCGGACAAAGATTCTAAAAACGGTAATAGAAGAAATAAGTTCTTGTTTTCAGTTTAAACTAGTTTGTCTTTCTTGGGAACAACAGAAGACTTTTCAGAAAGGAATTTCTGCCTGCATTTGTCAGTTTGGGTATTCATTTAGCATGAGAAAACTTTTGATGTATCGTAAGTCAAGGTGCAAGAATTTGACAATTAAAAATCGTATTTTGATAATTGAGTAAATAAGTTCTTGTTTTCATTTCCAACTTGGTTTGTAATTTTTGGGAACATTATACGACTTTTCAGAAAGGAATTTCTCAATGCATTTGTCCATTTGGGTATTCGTTGTGCTTAAGAAAACTTTTGATGTATTGTTATTTACTGTGGAAAAGAGATTTCTGTAGGCACCTCTCAGTTAAATATATTTGGCAATTGAGTAAATAAGTCCTTGTTTTCATTTTCAACTGGTTTGTCTTTCTTGGAAACATCAGAAGATTTTTCAGAAGTGAATTTCTGTACGCTTTTGTCTATTTAGGTGTTCGTTTTGCTTAAAGGGAAAGACCGCTGATTTTCGACCTAAACGTATTATTTTCATTGCATATTTTCAAAGACAAATATCTGTATTTCACTTGCATTCGAGTAAACATAGCCATTAATTAGTTAATTTAATAGGAGGGACTGACGTCATTGTTCGAAATCAGAGCCGATCACCAGTGTGTCAGTTTGCTAATGGATGCATAGGAAGGCATCTATAACAACACGGTGTATACACAAACTTGATCATCCAAACGCAATGTGAATCTGTTGTTAACATATCAAAATAGCTTTTTGAGTAACACATACATTTAACATGTTTTCAGTTGACATGCGATTTTAAATATCCGGGTTTTAGTACCAGGTTGATATGTACAAGCGAATCTTTTTTGTTGCTGTTTTGCTTGGGGACGGAACCCTCACTTTCGGTTTTATGTGAAAGCATCCACCAGTGTATGCAATTGGGTGACAGC
>JAQQZZ010139588.1:0-13239 GCA_030265115.1 Mopalia vespertina | reverse complement strand
GGGGGGGGGGGGGGGCATAAATTATGCAGTTGAATAGTAAAATTAAGATAGCATAATTCTGTTTAATATTCTGAAATTTTAGGTCACTTACTAGTACATATTATTTCAGCATAAAATATGGCGTCGAACCCAAATCTTGTATTCTAACTAGTCCTTAACGGCTTTTCACCTGCAGGTCATATCCAGATCTCCCAGGTACCAGACAGAGGTGAGCCAGACAGTCCTGGGGAGATCAACTATCCTTACATCTATAGACTCCTGGAGAAACTCGACTACCAGGGTTACATTGGCTTGGAATACAAACCTCGCGGTAACCATTAGAAACAAATTGATAATAGAATGCTACTTTGGGGGCAGAGGGCTTGGAGGATCTTTCCTGTTGCCATGAATTTCTCTCCCATGAGGGCATGTCAGCCCTATGGGTGAAGGAAACCACCCTCGTCTCTCTGGCAACAAACAATGACAAAACAATAACAGGATGAAATACAACTGCATCACAAACGGATCGGCTTTATATTGCCCTTTAGCTCCGAGAGCATCTGGGGCTAGTTGCTTAAAGCACTATTAAATTTAATCCTCTGCATCCAGGTTTTCTTACCCTCTTAGAATAATTGTTAATCTGGCTAACTACAGTTTGTTTGGAGTGTAGCAGTTCTGTCTTTACTTAGCACAGGAGGAAAATGAATTTTCCAAGAAAGCGAAACACTTCACATTGTATGGTTGTGCAAGTGTAAACTACTGTTGGAATACACTACAGTCATATCATTGAGCACAGTGTATAAATCAATCAGCTGAGAATAATGTCCAGACAATTTCTTTGATTGATTAGTGTTTTATGTCACATTCTGTGGTATTTCAGCTAAGTTGTGGGGGTCAGGAAGATTGACGAAAGGCAGCAGTTTACTTGAGCCGCAAGCTTTTGTTAATTTCCTGAGGCTGAGGTTATAAACACTCGAACATACTCATGTTAGAATCTCAAAGTCTTGAGATCGTGCTCCTACTTGGTGGTTATAAAACGTTTTCATAAAGAGAACATAATAATTGCACATTCCCCTTCTTCAGCATGCTGTTGTGGAGCTCTTCTCGTCAATTAAGGTAAAAAAATGCCCTTTGCTGATTTTGTCAATTTGTTTTGGGTGGAGTGTGTTTGTCACTGATAAAATGTTTCGACACTTTATATGAAGTTCTAATTTTCAAAATCCAATCAAAAAGGGTACATAAAAAGGCATTTGCAAAATATCTAATACTTAAAACAACTATGCAGTCCTGTTGAGTATGGTCTGAACCTTGCTCCAGAGTCGACTCAGCTGAGCACGAAACACCATCTTGAGCATGCTCGAGGACTTTTATAACCTCGTCTCCTGGTTCTCATATGTTTACTTAACATTGCTATCTTTCCACCTTTCAGGAAGCACCATGGAGGGCCTTGGCTGGTTCAGAGATTTCAAGAGCTAGAAAAAATCCCAGGTTAGCATTGGTCACAGTGACCCAGGAATCGGGTACATACATGCCAACTTAAGCAGGCTATTAAAGAGATGAGATTAAAAAAATAAAATTGGTAAAATATAATTGGTGCTATTCTCATTCATGTGAAAAGAAAGCTCTTCAGTTTTAATGAAAGGGGACTTCTTTGTTAATTTACAAATCTTCTCTATAAAGTAAATGGTGTTAAACAGTTTTATGTTTTACTATTTGCTAGTGTCTTTATTTTTACTGTGGCATACCAGTTTTTTTTTACACCATACTGGCATTTTGTCAATTGTTTTGGGTGGAGTGTGTTTGTCACTGATAAAATGTTTGGACACTTTATATGAAGGTCTCTCATGCTCCAGCATGATTTTATTCAAATCATGGCATGCTAGATAAAAAAAATAAAAAAAGTATACACTTTTTTTGTAAGGAAGTACCATCTAGCTTTGTAAAAAGGCAAAACACTATATGGATGGCAGCTTTTCATTTATTTTTAATGCTAAATACCAAGTGGACAGTGTAAAAAATAAATGAGAAGTTGCCATCCATACAGTGTTTTGCCTTTTCAGTTAATCAACTTCTTAATGCCGTTCAAAGATGTCATCTAGCTTTTTAACAGACTGCAAGTTTTGGATAAACCGGTGCTATACGGTTCTTTCTAGGAAGTCAAATAGCGGATATCTATTCTTAGCCACAGTCAAGGCAAAACCTAGCTGCTTACAAATGTGTTAATGTGGGTCAATATAAAAGAAATTAATTTGTAAGAAGCTTAAAAAAGAACTGCATAATTCTGCAGCCTTTAGACAGCATTACATAGTCCAGGTGTATTCATACAGTTGTTACTGTAACGATTTGTGGTAATTTACCGAATATTACTACATTCAATATGGTTCTGGTTTATTATTACCTATCGGTGTAGTTGCAATGTCATGGAGGTAAGCAGGCAATGGTTTTAATAAAATGAGCATATTAAGGTAACAAAACTTCTATTGCATTCTTTATACAATTCTGTGATTTCCATGGAAAGCTAGTTAAATGTTTGTGCTGTATAAAGTTAAATGTATGGTGGACCTTTTTATCCCATTTTTGTTGTTGTGATGTCACCAAACAAGTATATGTAAAACAAAATCAGTTGCACTGTAAAAGTTTCTGTTTTACATGGGTAAAATTTTGAGTTACATGGGTCAGGAATAAAACATGTCATTAATAGGCCGTTAAGGGACTTCCAGTGGAAAAAGTGCCCTCTCGCAAAGGGCAGTTTGTTTGAAGAGTAGCAATGCTGTCTTTACTTAGCACTGGAGGAAGATTAATTTTGCAACAGTATAAAAAACAGTTGATATTTTATCGTTGTGCTACTGTCAATTATTGTTAGAATACACTGCTGTCATATAAGTGAACTACCCTTGAGCACGGCCCATACTACCAATCAATCAATACCGTGGAAAAGGAGAAATTCCAAAGAATATGTAAAAATAGTGTTGTCAACAATGTGCAAGACTATAATTTAACAATGACGTTGTTATTTTCTTTGACTTGGTCGGGACTAGCATAGGAAGCAAGACATTGTTCACTTAGACATAAATGTTTCCCCTTCGGTCGGAGGGCAGCAGGCTGTATTAATTTGACGAAGCACGACACAGGTTCACATACTGGACCGTTCTTCAGAACTGTATGTGTTGTGGACACAATATTTAAACTTGAAAGCAAATCTATGAATTAACTTCAAACACTGCTTCGTCCTGTTTACACGACCAATGGGATTGCAGTTTACCAAATTCAGCAGAACAGTCCAATTATTTTGCAGAATTTAGTCAGATGTAATCTCAAGTGTTGTCTTAAAAGGAGGAAGGTACAATTCAAGTTTAAAGTCAGTTTATGAATTTGGTTTCAAGTTGTAGTGGACAGTAGCATTTCCTCCTCTTCTAGAGTAGTGGGAGGAAAAAACCTACAGAACAACATCATAGTGAATGAATAAAAAACAAGGAAGATATTTCTGTAGTGGATAAAATTTCTTTGTATATTGATCATCAGATTCATAGAGTTCATGTAACCATGACCCAGACTTGCAAATCACATTGGGTAGTAGTGAGTCATCTTTAATAGACACATATATTGGGAAAAGCAGAAGCACCATAAAGTATGCGATATACATATTGAAGAAAATACATACACATAGATTTTCTTGACAAAACTACAGTAGGCCACCATCTGCAGACAATATTGCGAAATGTATGATAGTTACACATAGATATATCTATTATAGAGATTAGAATGGATAAATTGGCTAAACTTATTCATTCTTCTAATTAAACGTAACTAAATGTCGATACAATGTCAATGAAAACAAAATGTGTGATCACAAAATCTGAATAAACAGGTAGCCATCGATTTTGATAACAGAAAGTTTGAGGGTTGACCTGATAAGAATTCTATTTGAACACAGTTATGCTGATCATATTACCAACACCTTTTTCGAAACCAACAATGACTACATATTAACAAATATAGATATATGATGTATTTATTTTTTGTTTTAACACCTTTTTGAAAGGTATGTACTGGTGTTCTCAATAAATAATAAGAGACATTTACCAAACTATAAAATGTGACAAGATTACACATTGTGGAGTTGAAATGACTAAACATATACGATACTAAAAATTCCACTTGGACTTTCCTTTTAAATACAGGTATATAATCTTTTACATTGAGGAGTTTGTTTATCTTGTAATTAACAGGTGTGTTTTTGGTTAGTGAATCAATATACTCAGACCGGCCTTACCAAGAAGAAATTTGTGTGTAAAAATTGTGTTTTTAGGAGTATTTTCTTACCTTTATGTTTAAATGTTAATTTCTGTGTGTATTTTGATGGCCTATCGAATTATGTGTACGAAATACTCCAGAATACACAGGTCTGTGTACTCAAGGGTATTTCACTTATATGGTGAAGATGCATATGGAGCTTGTATATATTTTATTAAAGGACAGAATAAGTATTTGTCTTCATTGATTTATACACATTGATTTTTTTAACCCAGATAACGACAACCTGCAATAAACAAGTATTTAACATATTTTTCGAGCCAAAACATACTGTAACTCTGAGGAATGGAAGGTTTTGACTGGGTAGAATTTATAACCCAATGTGACGATATAGTAGACAGATGGGTTAGGGTGTCTTATAAGCCCCAAATAATTATCAGTATTGCATTATAAAAATGTGAAGTAATGACAAAATTTAGAATTGGGGATATGTTTTCGTATTTATGAATAATAAGTGGATTTCACTACAGTATATACAACAAAACTACATAAAATAGTTATATTTTCAACTCCAATGTGTTTATAAATCAAAATGCATAAAATGGTTATTTGCTGGGGAATGATGTATGTTAATGCAATGAAATAGTAGTTGTTTTCTTCTGTGTAAATACAAAACCCTATAATGTAGTGGAAAGGGTATCTAATAAATTATTTTGTGTTCTTTACTATTTTCTCCAATCAAGATAAAACATCTGACAATTTATAGAAAGTGTAAACAATTGCATAGTAACATAAGTTACGCAGTGAGAAGACATAATCTAGAAGTAATCTCTTGGACAAAAATATTTCTTATTTAAATCCATCTTTGGCAGGATTTTTTTACTATAACCTCTTGAAAATGTTTGAAAAAACAAATATCTGTTCAACAGAATTTCTTTCTGAATCGTACTTGTACTTCTATGATAGAGCTTCAATAAAAATAAAGCTTCTTTTCTTCTCGTATGAATACAAATGAGATTTGTAACAATACATATATTTCACTATTTTGGTCTTTTCAAATAGACAATTATTCAATACATAAGCTGTTTAAAAGATACGGTTGTTATGCTGTTTACTAAACAGAATACACAGTTTAGGCTGCTATATGTAAAATGACATAATTCATATATATGTAAAACAAAGAACTAAATGAGTTTAATTAATTGGTTAATTAGGCTGCCTAGGAGTATACATGCCTGAGTATTTTTACCAAATCAAAAACGTAACACGACAGGAAGGACTTTTAATTTATTAGCAAACCGCATATTTCTCTTGGTAAACTCTAGAAAAATGTGAAATGTTTAAAGTGCCACTTCAATTAAAATTGCATGAAGAAGCGAAAAGAAAATAAACAAATTTACATCTACCCGATTTTTTCACTTGCCTCTTAAATTTGTTGTATCATATTTTTCTAAAACAATTTAAACAAACAATTCTTTCCAAAAACGTTTCTTTCTTAACTTCATAACAAAACATGTCAGAAGCAGACATATCCTTTTATACAAATCTGTACGCAGGAAGCTGTAGCGAGACAAAGCCTTAAATATAAAAGATTGTATAAGTAATACAAGTATTGTACACATGTCGATTGTATAAGTATATTTTGTATGGTACAAATGTACAATGCAGAGCCCGGCTCATTCAGCTTTAAATACACAAACAATAGGAGAAGGTCATACAGAGCCATAGCTTACAAGCACATGCTAGCACGTTTCTTTCACAGGCCTCTTGATGTAGCCTCGAAATTGTTTTCACTCCTATGACTGCATGCCATGGCAATGGATGAAAGAAACTATTTTGACATCACTAGCAACAAACGGTGACAAGATACAAGACAGGCAAACGATAAAAGAAGACAGACTGGGCAAATTTACTGTGTACGATCCCATAACAAATTGGCTTCCTGCTGCCCTCTGGCCAAAGGGGCAAAATAAAGCCGATGTGAAGGCAACTTGGAGCAACAATTTGTTTGTTTATCTACACTGGTTATATGTAGATATCCATTTGTTTGCCCGGTGCTTACTTTTATACACAAAAGTGTTTCTAACAAGTGTGAATTTCACAGGCACCACTGATGTTTGTTGCTAAACTGGCTAACATACACATTTACGCAAATATGACAAAATCACAAAAAGTTATCAAGTGAAAATATGTTCATTATTTTACGGTACATTGTCAATGTTTATTTTATAGTAAATCTAAGAAGAGACAACTATTGTTGTGAAACACATGGTAGACTGATTGATACATGTTTAACACCATATTCAGGGAATATTTCACGCAAATGATGATGATGTACTCCTACATTAAATAGCCACAGCAACAAAATCATAAACTGTTGGAACATGAAGGTAACTCCAGTGCTAATTAGATAGGAGGACTAAGTTTGGTACACACTGCCCTTAGCCAGATACCAACAGAATGAGAAAGTATCGTGCTAGCCTAGGTGTACTCTAACACAATAGAAAGATTTGTCACAGGATTGCTTTTGTAATAGTGTGTTGTGGTTTAATGCTGGATTCGGGACAGTCCCAATCACCACTCGTCGTGTAACTATTGGGTGGATTATGACCACGAACTCAATAAGCATCGAGTTGACGAATAGTATTCCCTACTCGTAGTAGAACTCTTAACAGAATTTACAGGTTGTGAAATAGTGTTTACGACTCGTAGAAGTGCTCTCGAATGCTTTTTGTTGTAACTATGAGTAATAAATACAGCACAAATGGTGATGAGGATCCCGGATGCAGCATAAGACTGGATACTTTTAAGACTTGTGGAAATGGTGACCATGACAACTAAAATTAGTGACCATGACAACAGAAATAGTGACCATGACAACTGATTAATTTGATTGATTAACTAAAATGAATCCTATTCATACTTAAATATGATAAACACATGCTTACTTTAACTGAGCCCATATGAGTGAATCCACTTTGTAGTAACTTATACATAAAGATAATCATACAGCCCCCATCTTTAATAATATCTATACTATACAAGATCAATTTAAAAATAATTCACCACAGACATCTTTATATTAACATTACTCATTATATTATTAAATATACAAAATTTCTTTACACAACAATTTGGATTTGTACATATATATTTTTTATATACACATGATTGAGTTTCTATATATATATATATTGCCATTATGTATTGAGTACAAAGACAGTCAGTTACATTACAAAGATTATAAAGGAAACAAGTTTTGCAATGAATGAATTTATTTCTTCAGTCTGTTTCACTTGAGGTGACCTTATGCATATTAACAGATACAATTTTCCATTGAAATTGTAAACATAATTCTCTTTCTGACAATGGAATCAGTTTATATTCATCAAGCCCATATATACACATTAAATCCAGCAATCTGACCTTGCAGATTGAATATGCTTACAGCTATACAAGTTACCTCCAACAAAACACTCTTCTCTGATGGAGTTATAACAGCTATCATGTCATTATTTTCAAGTGGATTGATGCCTCAACTAAGTTAAATTGTGGGCATCTATGTTTATGGTAGTTTTTGTACATGTATACCCAAGTCATTTCCATAACTTGCTTGTCAAATGAGTGTAAAAGACAGAGAAGTCTCCCTCAAAGCCGATCAAAAGAAAGAAAAGAACAGCTCCCAAAATGTACAGAACTGATACACTTCCCCAAAAATACATTAACACAAAGCCAACATCAAGGAGGTCTTTTTAACTGTTCACTGTCAGACATTTTTTATCATGCATTTCCAAGTAATTCTTTGTTTTGTTTGCTTGATTGGGGTTTAACACTGTACTTCAGGTTACTTCACTCATGGCAGGATTCGGGGTCGCACTGGGTGGAGGAAACCACCACTGACGTCCTGACAACATATGATCTTCCTGTTGCCCGTAAGCTCTGAGAACCCCAGGACAACAGGAAGTATATCTTCAGAACCCATTATATGCCATGTAATGATGATTGTTTGTCTGTCTGTCTGTCTGTAACAGTTCAATTATATATTTATTGTTGATAATATTTTAACAAAATATTGAAGATCCACCCATTGATGATAGTTTAATTGATAAACTGACAAGAATAACACATTCTTCAGAAATCTGAAAGCTTGCAAAAGTCAAAGATTGCAAAACTTCTATTTCTCGAATATGTTGCAATTTCATGAAATTCAGTCTTACTGGTAAAACATTGAAACTGCAGATTGCGTAGAAGCTGTATTCATTTAAGCACTTGTATTATTTGCTTGAGTTCAGCACATAATCCAAACAAATTATATAGTAAAACAAACAAACATTCTCATTAAATTGCTGATCTACCAGGGTTACAGATTGGCCAGCATATATACCAAGTATTTGATAAAAAGCAAAAATATTTACATCCACTGAGAAGTTAATTGCACAGAACAAGTGCATAACATTTTCTTTCCTAACACGACCGGTTTTTTGTTAACTTTAAAAAAAAAAACAAAACCTTTTTTATCAATATCAAATTTGAGGCATAACATTAATCTATTTCTTACAAATGGTGGAGAGAGACAAACTCCCAGGCCTCCACCGTGGATCCAACTATGAGCTACTTGGGCTCACAATAGAATGACCCTAATGTTTCCAAAGGTCAAGTCTGCAAATCTCTCTCCATGTTAAGCGCTGACGTTGGGATGATAGAAATTGTTTGTTTATATGATTGGAGTTTAACGCCATACTCAAGGTTATTTCACTTATATGACGATAGATAATCCACTTCGCACTGTTTCTTGTCTAATTACGGTGGAAAACGGAGAGGATTTGTTTGATTGGGATTTTATGTCGTACTCAAGGGTATTTGACTTAAATGACGACGTGCCAGCCCAATGAGTGAAGGAAACCACCCTCGACACCACTCGCAACAAACAAAGACAAGACGGGACAAACACAGGATGCAATACAGACACCACAAACAGATCGACTTCCTGTTCTCCTTTAGCTCTGAGAGCACCAGGGTAACATGAAGCTCCCTCCAACCACCCACCAAAACTGAGAGGAAACCTTCTAAAAAACAACCTCACTATTGCTGGAGCCACACAGTTCGACTCACTCATATATCTGATGGTCGACAGGCAGGTTGGAACCCAAGGATGATAGAGATGTATTTTTTTTATTTTGATGTAGAATAAACATTGATGCTTCCTGGGTTGACTAACCTAATTAAAATCATCAGTTATTCTACTGCTGGCATGTTATTGTGATATAAAGGGTCCATGGTTTCCTTAATCACAAATAACTTTACATGTCAGTTTGTGATCTGGCAGAATGAAAAGGTACAAATATATATAAAATAGTTTTCCTACTATGAACACATTGTCTCTTATAACAGAGTCTATAATTTGTTAGCAGCTGGGAAAGAGGCTAATGTATAACCGTCTCCCTAGCGTTCTGTAATTGTCATACGTACTTCACAGCTGGGTCCGGATCTACCACATATTTACCTGAAAGGAAAAAAAATTTGAAATAAAAAGATGAAATAAACCCTTGAGAACTTCTACGTTTTTTAAGATTACAATACAATATAAAAACGGAGGCACAGCACGGCCTGTTTGTTTAATTGAGTTATGATGCTGACTTAAGGGTTATTTCATTCAGATGATCATGTGCCAGCCCAATGGGTGAAGATAACCACCCTCGACATCAGTGGCAATAAATAAAGGGTACAAAGCTTTGTGCTGCCCTTCAGAGCAACACGAAGCTTCCACAAACTAAAGTCATTACAGCATGGAACATCTATCCATAAACCAGAAAAAGGTCTCATCCAACTATGTACTTTAAATTGTTTACAATTATCAAGTGTGTTATGCAGGAATTATTCATAACAACAAACAAATAAACATTTGAAATTACCAATGGCTACAAGAGCAACATTGTCCTATCATCTTGAGCATGTTAATTGATGAAAGAGACACCACTTACCGGAGGCAAATCTTTTCTTTGACAAGGACAATCTATATCCCTGGCCTGTTAGTTCAAAGTCCACCCCTGAAAGCGTGGCTCCCTCACATGTAAACTGTAGTGCTGTGGTTGACGGGCTGCTGGGCCCTTCATCCAGGGAGAATTTGGCTCGAATACAACCTTGACTTCCCTCCTCGCTAACATCGGATATGTCATTTAATTTCCACATAGCACGTTTTGTGTCAGCATTCCTTCAGTAACAAATACAAATTATAATTGAATATTTATTGATGTTATTTAAACTGACCATTTAAGTTGTTCATTTCATTGTTGTTTAACATCATGCAGACGTTTGTAATCTGAAAGGGCGAGGATTTGTTTGGGTTTAACATTGTTATTTCACTCTGAAGACTCCATGCCAGCCTAATGGGTGAAGTAAACCACCTCAGACACTGCTGGCAGCAAACAAAGATTAATACAGGACACAATACACAGGATGCTCCCTGCAAAACCTCCGCTTATTGGGGTTTAACAACCGTACTAAAGGTTGTTTCACTCATAGGACAGCGTGCCAGCCAATGGGGTAAGGAAACCACTCTCAAAACCATTGGCAACAAACTTAACAAGATAAATACAGGACAACATGAAGCTCCGTCACAGCCTTTTGATGAAATTAAAGACACTCTATTCCGTAACCCACCCAGGTGCTCTTCAACACTTATGAGCCACATAAAAAAAATCCATCTGATTTATTTCTTACACTTGCTAAAGTTGGAGATCAGGCCTTTAGCTGATGTATGTATTTAATCCAAGAACTAAGTGACATCCCATACATTAATATTTATTCACTTAATAATTGTAATAGTTTTATCAAATTTTGAGTGTATCACACTCAGGTATGTCAATACAAATCTATATTCAACCAGTTACTAAACTTCCGTCTCTCTTACCAGGTATTTGGAGGAAGTGACTGTACACTGGATACCCCACCATCAACTGTAACAGCCACGCTGACATTCTTCAGCGTACATGGACCAATCACAGAGCTACCGTTGTACCTGTAATCTAGCCTGTACTCTGTGTGGTCGGACTCACACTTCCAGTAAGATATCAGGGGTAAAGGGGTACTCTCTACTCCTGCTTTAGCTTTCACCTACAACAAGTATAGATTGGTTTTATTTATTTCCAAAGGATGACCAACGTGCTGTGTGCTCAACGCAAATTTACGTGAAAAGCTCGTTAAAGTAATTAATATGCGTGTAATGAGCTGAACTGATAATATCCCTCTCCCTCAATGTTGTGTGACATTTGCCAAAAATTTAAGGACAATCGGGCTATTCAATTTGGAGTTATGGTGTATTACGCAAATTTACTCGAAAAGCTTTTTAGAGTTATTTATATGCATGTAATGAACTGAACAGATAATATCCCTCTCCTCTCATGCTGTGTGACTTCGTACAGGTGAGCCAAAATTTTTCTAGTATTTCTTCATTGCTAGGTAAAGACAGTTTGACTATGTTTGAAACACACTTCCCTGAGCTAGACTGTCCTACTCTAATGGCTAATTTTAAGCAACCAGTAAGGATTGCTTTTGGGAAATTATATGTGAAGAAATACCATGAACCACACTTAATACCACTGTGCACCTACACAAATAAAAGAACATAGTGTAGGCTCAACCAATGTTTGTTAATTTAACAGGGGTTTGGTCAGACTTAAGGTACTCCCATCTAAATAACAGTATCTCTCACTACAGGACAACTCCTTGACAAATAACATTTGTCTGACACTTACACTTTCTCTTTCAAAATAGCAAAAATCTACAAAGGGGGATATCCTAAGGTGGGAAATGTCTCATGAGGGGAAATGTTCAGGGGGCAAATGTCCCAGGATGAGAGGGTGGACGTGAAAGGAACAAGAACAAACAAACAGAGGAATTGTCCTTAAATGTCC
The DNA here is from genome assembly GCA_030265115.1 of Mopalia vespertina. Taxonomy (NCBI): domain Eukaryota; kingdom Metazoa; phylum Mollusca; class Polyplacophora; order Chitonida; family Mopaliidae; genus Mopalia; species Mopalia vespertina. The sequence continues at coordinate 1,093 of JAQQZZ010139588.1, read as the reverse complement.
AAGAGCAGCGAATCTGTCCAACTTTTTCTTACCTGGTATTTGAGTATATCAATATTGAAGTAGGAGGCACTTTTATTCAGTTCCCCTTGCTTTTTTAAATGTTCAGTCAGGGAGGACATTTCAAAACTATACAGTCGACTTTCCAAAGAACTCGGATCACCCTCTCTGAAAAACACAATGTATCAAAACCATCATAACCTAACATTTTTTAATCTTTGCTAAAAAAGAGATAGTTTATTTTTGGACCCTGTGTAATTTTAATATTACTTGACCCAGGATAGCGTACCAATTCAATGTCCGTAGAAAATCAAACTTGGCACCATTGGCAACAAATAATGATAAGATAAGGGACAACAAAAAGGACCTTAACTATGGTCAGTATGAAAACATGTGAAATATGCGGTTCAAGACACCCCCAAAAATAGCCCAAGAAGCTTCTGCCAACCACATGCACAATATATAGTTACTTAAACTTTGTTTATCAATTATTGTTACATTTTTATCAGTGTTAAAGCATCTTTTAAATTTTTTTTGAGTTTTCTGAGAAATCTTGATGCTTTCTAACTAAACAATTAGCATACTGAGACAAAGGTCTTTAAATAGCTCCCAAAGTACTGATTTTATGGAAGGGAGATTTAGGGTAATTAAGGGTTGTGGACCACAGACAATTAAACTATTATTTTCTGATATATTGTTTAAGACTCACACGTAGGTTGTATTACATGAATCAAAACAAAAAACACTGAGCAACTCCCTTTAAACATACCTTTTTTTAAATTTTATGATTGTTTTCACTTGAGAAAGGCCCAAGTATGAGGGCTGACAGCTCATATAGTAAATGTTTACATGGAGTAGCTCAGGAGATCATGTTTTAATTCATATTCATATCTGGATAATGTCATGAACTTACCTGATATATTTATATAAATGTATGTATTTTACGTATTATGCATGTATTAATAGTTTGACCATGTTAAATACATTACTTTTGTATGGAGTTTTATAATAACTATTCAATGTATGACTGGACACTAAGACAAACAGTTTCCAGGATATGAATCTTCTACAGCTTATCATGGTGTGTGTACTTATT
>JAQQZZ010139577.1:0-13240 GCA_030265115.1 Mopalia vespertina | reverse complement strand
GTACAATAATCAGTAGGCAATTATCCCCCTTGTACCATAGAGAGAACTTCTGACCGTTACAGTACTATTGATTCTATTGACAAGGTGTAGCCGAAATCAGTAATTTCTGATACAGTTACCTGGCTTCATTGACTTCCCTTCCTAATACAAGGAAGCATAGTCACTTTAAGTGACCCATTAATATTGGGCCAATACACCTTTGATAAACAAACTTTGAAATTTGAATAAAGTTTATAAACAAACATTATATAATGACTTCAATTATTCAATTCCGTCGTCATATAAGTGAAATACCCTTGAGTACGACCTTAAACCCCAATCAAACAAAAAAACAAACAAGCAATTATTCAATAACTGACATTTATTACCTTCCCTACCATTTTAGGTCTATAAGTGTTATGAGGGATCTCCAGGTTATTTGGTTCTGCAGGAGAATCCATTGGTTATATGTGGTGGTGATGGTTTTACCCATTCCAAGTTTGATGGGTGCCTAGACTCGGCTGAAGCTGTTGTAAATGTATTTCTTCAACATTTGGAGAAAAGTAAAGGAAGCATATGAACTCGTTACAGTGGTTGGATATTATTTATGTAAAGCACAATGCATTGATCACAAATATTAAAAAAGCATATTGAACTATAATTTTGTTAATGATTTATAATGAGAGTCTATAGTATACTGTTAATAAATGTGATTCAACTGAAACTAAACTCAGTTTTGTATTCAATTTTTTAACTTGCTAACATTTTTTAATTGCACGAAACACAATTTATAGACAGCTGGCAGAACACCAAAACATTACTACAATTCATTGACGTTTAATGGTTAACATATGAACAGCATGAACTAAATAATGAATGATTAGTTTTGCTTATCTCACTTTTGTTTTCAAAGAAACCATTAAAAAAATGTTGATGGTTGGGAGGGAGCCGCTGTTTGCCTAGTGCAGTCTGGGTCATTTGGCTGGCAGTCACTTAAACCCCATTCAAACAAACAAACAAACAAACAATTAAAATACTTCAAGGAAACGTCTACATTTTGTTTCATATGGAGTTAGCAGTACTATGTCGCTGGCTTGCACCAACCTCTTACAGCCATGGTCTAGTTATAATCTAGTTCTTTGAAATGAAGTTACATAAGACCGTTTGTCCAATAATATTAGCTTCAAAGTTATTAGATAATTAATGGTGTTTTTTGGACTAATTTTTTTTAAAAAACGCTTTTGTGATGTACTGGTAGATACTTTGATTGCAAACTAAATTTTAAGGCTAGAGTTAACACTTCTCTGAAGGTGGGTGGTGGGAGATTCATGGGTGCTTAACAACCGGCGGCTGAATCGTTGTGGTGACTCGCTGTCTTATAGTCCAATGTTCTGATTGACTGATCAGTGTTTAACACAGTCCTTAAAGGTATTTCACTTATATGACGGCGGTGCACTTCCAAAGAGAGAACAACAACACAACTATAATGTGGAGTGTTATATACAAATACTCGGATCGAAAATTAATGTTCCTTCATAGCTGACAGCATCAATATACTTCAATAATACTGTCCTTAGCTAGAGTGTCCCAATGTCCTGTGCTCAGCACAAAACCTTGTTGCTTTCGATTTTTACTTTCCATTGGCGTCTTGGATGGTTTTGTCATCAATTTCGCGCAAAACCAGTCTTGGCTTTGACCTCCGGTAGTAACCTTTTGAACACTGTCGTTTGACATCCACAGTTTGGGCATAAATCCCGAAGCAAACACTTGTGTCTTCCTTCGGGTCCATCTACTTAACACCATTGAACATTTTGACGTAGAAATGATATGAACAGACAATACTTATAGTTGTAGTTCACTTGATTGATTTGAAGAACAAAAAAAAACATGGGAATGTAGGATGTTCGGACATCAATATGCGAATGAAACAGGATAGTATAGACCTATTATGTAAAAGCCAAAGGTAAGCCTTAAAAATGTTGTGTAAAAACGTCTAAACTGCGCCAAGCGATAGAGTTACGTGGAAAAGGATGTAATCGTCACACGTGAAACCGACATAGCGCATATCCGGAGTTGATTTATATACTTTGCTCAACCCAAACAGTCTTTCTGGATTTCCACGTTCCATCATCGATCTTAGAGCTCCGTTTTCTTTTTACTGTCGTTCTGGTTGTTCTTGCTGGTTTTATAATCGCTAGCATGTCGACATTCTCCACGTATCCCTGATCCGTAACACAAATAGATCTTCAGATCTGAATACTTTTTATACATTTGATAAATCTCATCTTCTCCAACCACTCCCATGTAGTTTGTACACATCTGCATCAACCTACAAATTTAGAAAGTCACAAATTTTGTTAAATTTCAGTTTTGTATGATTTTTTGTATTCTTACAATCATTACCCAAGTAAAGCGATCTTTCAGTTTATAAGAAAACCTTTCAGTTTCGTTTTAGTCAAATCGTGATTTTCTTCAATGTTTATTTGTTATCCACTGTATATGCTGTAAAACTTATTCTTTTAGAGACATTCGGAGATTGGGATACACATATGGTTCACATCTGCTTTTTTGTGGTTATTACATTTCGATTTGTTGTGAACAGTGCGTTTATCGATTCGTTACAATCACAAAAATACAAATATATGAAAATCATTCCTTAGTAATGATTTTGGTAATACGTATATTTTTATCTATCTTCCAAGTAAGTGAAATATTCTTGATCTGCCTTAAAAAGTATATGTCCATCATCTGTGTCCAGTCTTTGGATTCAATTCAGATTACTGTTTCTTTGTCAAATTCACTCTTTGTATAGCTAGCTTTACATTGAAACCTTTAGGAAAGATACATAAAATGGTTATAGGTGAAATCTTGGATAAGTTTTGTATATTTTCATTTTCTTCAGTCCGGTTTACTATGGTACACTGTAAGCTTGTACCTAAATCGACATTGATCAACAGCATCCTTGATGAAGACCCCAAAGAAAATCGGTCAAATATCGTCGCGTGTCGAAGGTGAAATCACGGATGTAAGCGAAATTTGCATGATAAATTATCGAAAGCTAGTCAGCTGTAATTCACATCTTCTACAATTAAATTCACGTAATAATTTTAATATGATCTATATACCAATATCAGATATGTTTAATCATTAAGCTTATATATTCGTAAAACCTATTACCTCTGTGGCCATTTTCCACCAGCCTGTAAAACCCCAGGGTAGCCGTTGGCCTCCAAACCGGGGCCAGACAGTCTCTTCACTCCTCGGACTTCTTTAATTCCGTATCTGGAAATGTTAAAAAAAAGGTCAATAGTGGCCCGGTAGATCTGGATCAATGTATGGGTCGTATTTGTCGAATGCATGGGATTTTGTGGACGTGTAATTCTCCTAATAGAAACGACGAACCAGCAAAGTTATATTGTTCAAATTTCGAGGCCAAAACCGGAATAACATTTTAATTTTACTGGCGCTAAGCCCTGGATTAAGGTAAGGACCTCGAATAAGGTTTTCTTTTTCCTTGCTACTATTCAACTAAGACGAAGATGCAGTTCTGTGTGTCTCGTAGTATATGTGCTTGTACAATACATGCAACTTTATCTAGAGTCGAGGTATAATTGTAATTTCAAATATGTCTTCACTTGCAATTTTATTTGTTCAATTAAGTACTATCCAATAATGTTTATACAGTGAAGTTGTTTTGTCCAAGTGCATGGAACCATTCGACCATTCTGAAGATGGGAGGTAACTCTGGTAGATTTACTTCGACATTTGCGTCAACGGTCGATGACATCATCGAGTCTACATTTTGTTTAAATCACAATCACTACCCACTTCTTTCTATTTACAACAAGTCGTATATTTTAAAAAATTATTGGCGTTTTATTTAGTTTTGATTTAAGCAATGAAACAGTCTGACCAGTCGGAGTGGTATGTTGTATTGTATAAGAATCCGCGAAGTGATTTAGTGCAAGCCATCCGGCGGTTAACATTTCGTCTAATATTATTGGTTCCTTTCACCTCCGAGCTATCTATACGGATACGGAAAGAGTTGAGGGACTTGTGTCGTATAGTATAGTTGTAGATCGCTAGCGTTAGTTTTGATCTTCGGCCAGAAAGGCATGGGCCTGATAAATCCCTCGTTTGTGCCATGGCGGCATGTTGTAGTATACATTGCCTGAAGTGGACTGGGAAGAGGAAGAGACTGGTCGTCACACAACTAACCAATCGTACTCTCACGATAGTTTCTATAGTGGACGAGATGACAACTCTCGTATGCTATGCCATGCCAGGCCATAAAAGCAAATAAAAGAAGTGCAAAACAAGATGGCTAGGGTATATCTTAGAGTCAATGTCTCGACGTAGGAAGTAAGTCTAGAATTGATTATATTTTAGAATGACAACTAACCGCAAATGATTCGAAATTTAACCCAAAAAAAATGTTGAAGTATAGCAGCGGTTCAATATGAAGGTTATTCATGGGAGATACGCTTTCATCATACTATGAAGGATTATTAAATTGTTTTACAATTTTAAGTCCTGCCCAATATTACAAAGGCGGTAGGCTGGCCTATCACTTCGGTAATAATATTTGTCCCTTGACAATGATGCCATCTGTATAATAACATAAAGCGTGAATGTCAAATTTAATGGCCCGTCATAACCTTACAGTCTTAGTCTCCACGACAAATATAATTAATTGTTTTTTATTTTAGATGAAGTATACTTAGATCAGTTAAATGATTTGCAGGGAATTAAATAATAGCAATATACACCTTTCTGCGGAATGTATATATTATGACGAGGTTATAGGACTCGCCGATTTGCCTATGAGATGATCAGGTATATGAGTGAGTCACACGATGTGGCTCCGACAATCATGGGGGTGTTTTTTACGAGGATTCTTCCCGATTTTCCACCGCAATGATGCAAGGAACAGTGTAAATTGGACAATCCGTCGTCACATCAGGGAAATACCCTTGAGTACGATGTTAAACCCCAATCAAACAAACAAACAAATCTATGATATGAAAATTAGGTATTACTATCAGAAGAAAATCACATATGCATACATATTGGCTACTTTATTAAGTCAGTCCTGTAAAAATAATGTCAAACTGAAAACAGTTCTAGGTTTATTAGCGTACACTAAGTATAAGATAAACTGTATAATATATAGTAAATGAACTGGTGCCTTCCGATTTGCACAGAGAACCCCATCGCCATCAGTATTGGTTATGATTATGATAAAGCTACTTACTGATCAAATTTGTCATGACACACCGTATCCACCAAATCAAGTAACTCGGATTCCGGCAAATGTTTTAAAGATGGCCGCTTCTTGTGAATCAAATCAAATCTCTCCGTGAGCTTGAAAGAGAAATACGTAGTTTATCATAAGAAGTCTGTGACAGCATATCTATACTTGACAACAATATCTGGATAGGCATATAAACGGTGCATAACTATCCTTGATATTTAAGTCTGGATAGACATTGGAACGTTGCAGTAAAATAAACAAGTTGGAAACCAAATATCCTTTGATTTATTCCACACTGGCCTGATGTTACGCATAAGATACATATGTTTTGCTCTCATCTTGTCGTTATTTTAATTTTATATCGTCAGAGTCTTCGTCAGAAAGCTGAGCTGATTTGTTTTGCCATCGGGGTTGAATGAGGTGGGAACAACTCTCACTAAACAGTGGCTTAAAACTAATCCTTTCTTTATAGCCTCTGATAAAAGAAGGCACTTTTCTCGAGAATTGCCAGAATTGGGTTGACTTTTTAACATCCAATAAACTCCTCTATTAGTTTTGTCAAGCCTTAACCTTCATACAGTCTTTGATTAAATCCCAACAAAGTTGTTTTTCGGACGTCCGAGGCATCTGCAGTCTGGCACTCCCCACATGGCACATGGTCTTATTGATTTCCTTTTCAGTTAGCATATTTTATCGTTCATGTCATGGAAACGTAACGCAGCCATCATAGGAAGGATTATTATATTGTTTTACCCTTTTTATTCGTGCCCTATACTACAAAATAACGTCGACCTTAACTCACATGTTCTCATAGTTTATCTGGAATATGAGATGATTTGTCGTTTTTGTATTAACCGACATCCTTGCATGTGCCAGTGTGATTGATTTTAGAAATATAAACCTATATATTATAATACAAATAAGCCTAGATCACTAATTATTTACACACTAAAAAAACGTTACCATTGAAAAAAAAATTGTGTTTATAATCACACTGGCAGAACATGTATTTTCATAAATTAATCCTACTTTATTGAACAGCTGCCTATACAGTACCTTACTAAACGCAGGCCTGTTTAAACACGAAAAGCTGTCCAGGCCTTCGCGCAAACACATCAATAAACCTATATGTATGCAACTGAGATATCATCAAATAGATTAATGTGGTTAAATTATTAACTAGAACTAAGAGCACCTGCTTGTATACATGGGGTTTTGTTTTCTTTTTTCTTGTGATGTTTTTATTCCGCTGGTGTATTGACCACGACTCCATTAGTGTATTATATCGGCATGTAAACCGTTTATCCCGTAGGCTATCGCTTCAGTCTGGCAGGATTGGAGATACCTTTATTGTGTATACAGATACTCTGTGGGACGATTGCAGAGAAACAGCATTATCCTCAATAAAAACAAATAGAAATACACGTTTATGATAAAACGATCGCAAATGTTATTATTTAGCTGTATACTAGTATTATATAATATTCAATTCACATTTAAGTCATGTATGTTTTCGTGGAAGTCACACTTTTTGATTAATTCATCCGTATTCATTTGAATTCAGTAACGATATGATTCAATCCCTTCTTCCAAGGAATTGAATCTCTTGTTAAAATTAATGTTTTAGCTGCACATTATAATGTAATGTATTGCTTTAAGAAACATGTTTTATGCTATTCCATGTTTTCATTTAAAGCCCTGCACGCTTCGCGTTTTTAATCCATATTGATATTGACAATACAAACAAAGGAACATAATTTCAGGCTTGCGGAACCAACACAGTGCCCACCGAATTCGGACAAACGGGCTCCATACAATTTAAATCTACTTACCTTTTTGGCCAATAAAATACAAGCATCGCATTTGAGTGCATCGGGCATATGTTCACTAAAATCTCCCTCGTCGTTCATGTCATTACCAAAGCTGAGAGTTCCCCCGGCTCCGTCCGGTCCAATCGTTTCTACCTTACACGACGCCGTCTCGAGAAGTAAAACAATGTACGTTAAACATAGACTTATGTTAACCATCCATGTTTTAACGCTGTGCCCACGAAAAGTCTGCCTTGTTGGCATTATGTAAAGACTTTTGGTAATCGCTTAAATTCCTATTCTAAAACGTGATTGAGAGGATTTGCTCACCAAATCAGTTTGGTGATATTATACTATACACCAGTTGAACAGATACCTAAGTATTGGAATCGCAAATCGTTCTGCCCAGTCGATTCTGCTGAGTTATCTGATGACGAGACAATGCAAACGTCATCAATAAAGCGTAATAAAGCTGGCATATTCAACTTTTATATGGGCGTGGTTTGATTCTAGAGAACTCTAGCAACGACACGTGTAAACTAGTAGCATATGCAATTAACCTGTAAGCCGGGTATTGGTGTGTGACGAGGTCGATTATTCTGTTTGTCCAACCGGACTTGACAATTCCATGATTATTGACAGCATACAGCATCAATCAATCAGCTTGCATTATTATTTGTTACAACAAAACATGATAGCTCCGGCTATGTGAAGGATAATGGCATCCGTGTCAACAGAAATATTGAGAAATGACAAATACGGGAAATCACTCCATATTTGCATACGTCTCCAGGAATTGCCATGCGTACCGTGTTGGTCTCTATATCGTATTGTATAGTCGTATGGATTTGCAGTATCCCTTTAGTCCAGCCTTACTAGTTTTATGTTAGTTTTTATATAACTGATACTGGATCCAAAACGGTTCCGTGAAATACAATGGCAAGTATGGTGATACGAATCAAATATAACTGTAATACACTCATTACCGATGCATTATATAAACATAGTTAAGCAAGCAACCTCGCGCACACAAGACATAAACATATTAAGTCAAATAAAAACCGCCCTAATTTTAAACAAATCACAATATATTTATTTCTTTTGACAGCTTCAGGTTTGAGCGGACGGTTGGGAGGGAGCTTCATGTTGCCTTGGTGCTCTTAGAGCTAAGGGACAACATTATCTGTTTTTGTTGTCCTGTGTTTGTCCAGTCTTGTCTTTGTTTGTTGCCAGTTGCGTCCAAGGTGGTTTCCTTAACCCATTAGGCTGACTCACCGTCATGTGAGTGAAATAACCGTTGGTACGGCGTTAAACCCCAATCAAAAAACGAGTAAAATCTATATTTTGACAATTTAAAAAATTGCTCTTAAAGTTCTATGAGTATAATTAAATGAGATCATTAAAAGACCTATAATAATTGCTATCACCACGAATCACAGGTTTTACAATAACATATATCTGATATTGGCAATGCATTCGTTAGATTCTTATGTCATTTACCCGCACCGTATTGATATATGTACAATACACCGCCAACATGAGTATAATACACCGCCATTATTAGTATAATACACCGCCATTATTAGTATAATACACCGCCAACATAAGTATAATACACCGCCAACATAAGTATAATACACCGCAAACATAAGTATAATACACCGCCAACATAAGTGTAATACACCGACAACATAAGGATTATACAACGCCAACCTAAGTACAATACAACGAAAACATAACTATAATACACCGCTAACATAAGTATAATACACGGCAAACAGAAGTGTAATACAACGACAACATAAGTGTAATACACCGACAACATAAGTATTATACGTTGCCAACATAAGCATAATACACAGCAAACATAAGTATAATACACTGTCAACATAAGGATTATACGCCGCCAACATAAGGATTATACACTGGCAACAGAACTACAATACAACGCCAACCTGAGTATAATACAACGACAACATAAGTATAATACACTGTCAACATAACTACAATACAACGCCAACATAAGTATAATACACCGACTACATAAGTACAATACACCCCAACATAAGTATAGTAAACCGACAACATAAGTATAATACACCGACAACATAAGTATAATACATCGACAACCTAACTATAATACACCGCTTACATAAGTATAATACACCGACAACATAAGGATTATACAACGCCAACCTAAGTATAATACACCGCTAACATAAGTATAATACACCGCTAACATAAGTAAAATACACCGACAACATAAGTATAATACACCGACAACATAATTATAATACACCGCCAACATAATTATGATACACCGACAACATAAGTATTATACACCGCCAACATGCAATACATGAAACAACCTTAAATACGCTGAATGCATACGAAGTGAATTGCATGAAGCATATTGTGAAAGAAATAATGTTAGGAAAGCTGTAGGTTGAAGGAGGTGATTGTTTTATATTCGGGTAGTTACGGAGAGTGGTTCAATATGCGCCACACCTGTAAGAACAATGGTAAGGTACAACCCTCACATTATGCTGAGTGCTTACATTCTTCAGGAGAAACACTATACGGCCACACAAATCATATTTCGTTGTACACCACTATAGAGGAATGTAACCTTATGATCAACAGTTATCCTGTCCGACGCCTAATATTTCGCCTAGTGACGTCAACGATGTAAAATTGACGTTATTCGAGGTAGAGTAGAGACCTACAGAAAACGTCAATAATACCCATTGGTACTCGGATCAAAGCTTCCGTCAGCTGCGTGTTGCATTCTCTCAGCCTTCGAACACCACTGTTTTGTAATCGGCGCACAATTAACCTGTGCTTTATAAACTACATGTTGTATAACGTTGCTGAACTTGGTTATTATATCATCGCTAATCAGCGTGGCTTGTATTTTGTAGACAGCTGTTTGGAACGTCTTTCGCGATCATTACAGAGACATTAAATAAGATTTTAGTCCAAAGTAACTAATTTATTTCATCCATTGTTTGAAAACCTTATTCATCTTGGTGAATTGTGTTATGTTACATTCGATAACGCTCATGGATTACAAAACTGTATTATTTAATAACGACTTCATCGTTATTTTAAAGACTATACCCATGATAGTTAATGTTTAAACATTTGGATATAACACGGAATCCTTAAAGACTTATTTCACTTTATATTGAACAGTTTATGTGGGAAAATATAGTTATCTGTTTGATACCCAGAAAATATCTCTTGAGCACACATAAGTTTGTTGTTTGTTTGCTTGAAGTTTTGGTTGTTTTTATTCACCAATAAAAAGTAAACAATTATGAAATTGACAATAAATTGTAACGTAGTGGTCTTTGAAGGACTTGTTCGATCCATTATACGATTCATTTTATAGTGTCTTGAGAAGCGATGAATGGACAGCACAGATATTATAGTAGGTGAATAAAATTGTCTGGTGTAGTCATTATTAGCATGATGGAGTATTGGTTCAACATTATGCCAACAATAGCTCGAAATAAGATCTTTGAGTTAACTCTTGAAATCTGAAAGCGATGAAATTAACGTATTTGTTAAATTAAGTTTCTTCCATTCTCTGTATCACGTTTGTTCACGGTCGCCTAGCTTGTAAGTGTTTGATAGTGCGACTGTTTTTGGGTTTGTCTATATTTGTTTTTATGTATTTGTCAAGCAATGAAACAAAGGTCTACTCGGGAAACATTCGATAAAACCCAAGTGAATAAAGCACAATTTTATATAAAAATGAATTGTTCCTATCTTGAGTATATAATATAACACAGTTTCTGCAACCAAAAAATGAAATCACACGTCGATTCCACCCTAGATTTTCCTCTTCGTCCCATATTTCTCCATCTCATTCTCCCTAGCTTGGATCATCTCGTCTCTGTCTTCCTTGGCATGTCCCCTCAACCCTTCCCCATCCATATTCTCCAGTCCATCCACCCTGGTTCTGGCCGTTCCTAGTGTAAAGCTACAGACACGCATCAACTACTTCCTGTCATCCTCAACGCACTTTCATGTGAATTGTTAAATCCGAAATAATAAGGCTTCACACGAATTGTAGCAATCTGGCTACCTTCAACCAAACTTGTTCTGTTTTCTACAAGGCCTTGTGTCAAAGAGAAAAAAATTCGGCGACTTTTTCGCGGAATTAAATTCCAAACCCTCAGACATCCGAACAGTTGTCATTTTAGCCAAGGCCTAGACTCCAATACGAAAACAGCGAAATCGCAGTGTGGAAATTGTCAGGCGAATCCTCCCACGGTTAGATGTAAATTAGACACTTGCATATACCAGATAAGGCCTGCTTTGTTGGGTAACTAACTAGAGGCGTGAATTAATTGCTAGAAATTTTAAACTGTGACTAAGAAAATGTGGTATATCTCAACACTTGTAAGAAGTGTCTCAGACAATTATGTTGATGAAACCAAAAATCCATTTCGGTTTAGAGCCAAATCATTTGAGTTCCATTCGGTTACAACTCATTTCCTCAGTAGCCGATTGAAAAAAGCACAAATCGTTCGCCCTGAAAAGGAAATCAAACAGAAACGATTGAGAAAAAAAAAAGAAGCTTATTGCATTGTAACTCTTCAAACGTTGTATCCACTGGGTCTCAACTGTGAACCAATTAAAGGGTCTATGAAGACATAATTCCTTTTGTATTCAAATATGGCGTACCAAGCACCCGGTTTTATAGTCTCCTTATACAGCAATGTCAAAATATTGTACCCCAAATCTTCATTACTTTCTCACATAGACCCATGCAATCTAAATGACCTACTGGTTAATTAACAAACTAGAGGTATGTATTAATTGCTAGACATGTTAAACTGTCACTAAGAAAATGCGGTATATCTCATCACCTGTAAGAAATGTCTAAGACAATATGTTGAAGAAACCAAAAATCCCTTCCGGATAAGAGCCAAATCATTTCCCCGCTCGCTCAGACTTCTGTTTAGCGGACATATTCAGAAGTTAATTTATATTTATTTGAAATGTCAGTTCGTAGGTTGATTTATTCTTAGCCCATACCGAATATCTTGTATGTTACATTTATATCACATACTTTCTATACCATGTACATATGGTCAGTACCTTCTCTTTCTTATAGCAACTCGAGATTAAGATCTATTTAGAAACTTGTCTCTGAGAGTTTATCTAGAACACGCGATGATTTAAACGTTTTAAATTATCGACATCCCTATTTCCAGCGTGATTCATTTTTAGAAATATATATATTTTTGATATCTTTACTCGTTATTCTTTTTCTCGAATGAGTAAATGTATGTGTGGCACAACTTATAAAGATGAAAAACAATATGCCAATGGCGCATTTTATTTACTTACAAGCCAGGCGATCGTGAGTTTGTTTTAGGATAGAACTATTGGTTAGGGAGAAGGAATAGTAGAGAACAAGTGTATATTGTCTTTTGGGTAGTTCTATGTACATCTGGCTGGCTGAAAACGGAAGCCGGATCTAGGTGAACAAGGTAGATTAAATGGATTGTACATGGACCGATGAATGATGGCAGGAAAAGGAAACGCGTGGAGTTTTGATAGGTCTAAAAGATAAGATGATCGAATAGACCAGCATATGATTGTAAACATTTGGCACATTTGAATGTTATTCCTAGAAAGTTGTTCTCAGATGTTTATTTCACTACAGAGTCGACCAATTTCACTGGAGGTAAAACATAAGGGATAGGTTTGAGAAACCGCGTAAAGAACTCGCATTCAGTTTTACCAATATTCAATGTTAGTCTATTTGTATGATACCATTGCTATATCTTTAAAAAGATGAGCTTAAAAGCTCATCACTTAAAAACAAATCCACGAGAGTTCATTTAGGGCATGATCAAACTGATTTATCAACAATCAGTAAAAAGTTAATATATCAAATGAACAGGACTGGCCCAATAATAGAGCCCTGTGGCGCCCCCTGTTGCCATCGGCGGCGGCACTGGCCTACAATCTGATAAATGATTGTTGCAAGAAGCAATCTGAGGTCGATTTGTTAAATAGCTTTGGGACCAATTAACTGCGGAATTTATTATTCCATAATGGTGAAGTTTCTGCGATATAGTTGAGTGGAGGTCAAACCCGTACTTAAAGCGATACTCCTCTCTGCAATAAAATGCATATATGTAAAAAGGGCATCATTTCTTGTGTTGAATTATGCTCT
>JAQQZZ010139566.1:0-13241 GCA_030265115.1 Mopalia vespertina | reverse complement strand
GTTGTGTATGTACACTGAAAGTCATTATAAACTTAATGTTCAAGACTATAATGAAAGCAGCCAAACAATTGCAGTTCGACATAATCGTGAACTCTGGACGTTACAAACAAACATTTGTAAGAACAAGCTTCCCATACCGACTGTCATTACTTGATGTTCGACTTTTTGAAGTAGCTATGGTGTTATTGTCAAATTGTTTAGTGCAGTTAATTCTTGTATATTTGGACAAAATGTTTGACAAATAAGAACCTGGATAAGGGAAATAAAACCACTCCGCCATAGTTATGGTATCCAGTTGACTGTCTGTTCTGGCTTGGTATTCTCTCTCCTCCGGGTCATCCGTCAGAGTTCCGGTCACTGTCAGTATATAACACAACAGCCATCCAAATCCTATACTGATCAAAACCTGTTCAATTGGTAACAAACGAAAAAAGTCAATTGTTTAACACAGGAAAAATTCTGAAAACTTAACCTCAGATGTAGATGAGAAATACAGTTTGTCAGAGAACATAAAATCAGAGAAAAATCCGATAAATGTTTTGGGAGGCCGATGATCAATTTCCAACCTCTCGACGGTTTGAGGTAGGTGGGACGTAGGGCTGAGATGGAGGAATTAAACCTATATAATTATAGCGCTAAGGTCAGATAGTTATCAGATATCAGTGAAATAGCCGGAATGATGTCAACTGTCAATACAACATATTTGGACTTTAAGGGTGATTTTAAGTACCACTATGCGTACATATACCTTGATGGTAATTACATACAAAGTGTCTAGATAGGATGGACATGAATGATACGCTAATAAAACATATTGTCAAACTAGAAAGTTGTCGAGCTAAAGGATGCACACGATTTTTGAAAATACTGAGAGATGTATAGTGGTAACAATTAGGTAGCTTAGATGGCATGAGCGATTGTAGAATGACACAACTTTTGATAACTTACCGCATATGTTCTGAGAAACCTCGATCCGATGACTTGCCAACCTCCTTTCCGGGTCCAGTATGGGATGGGCACCAGTGTGTTCGCTAGATATGTTGATAGAATCAACAATATACACAACGTACTGTACACGGAAATAAACATTAAACTACGCGAATCTTTCTGCGTGGTACTACACATATAACAAGGCATACCAGCTATACATATAGATTCTCATCACATTCTCGTAAAGTAAACATACGTATGTAAGAAAGAACCAAGGCAGCTGGTTCTGAGTTGGATACCTTAAAGGCGTTTTTACTTTCAGACATTTGCAAATCTGAAGAACTTTGTATACTTCCGAAAAAGTGAAGTGGGAGTTACAAACTAACCAATGGTAAAACTGCATTCGGAATTAATGCTATAAAAAAGGTACCGACTGCTCCTTTGCCATTTGCAACAGTACGACACAGTCGTGATTAATCATTAACTATCAACACATACTATATGCGAATAGTCCTCGTACTTACAATGCAGCGACGCCAATATGGACCATTATGAACTGGATAATAGACTTCAGAATGTTCAATATGACGACAACTACAGCTGGTGCTATCGTCAACGGCGTGATGATCCTGGCTATCAGTCCGCCTAGGCCAGAAAATCCTATCAGGGCGTGGATCACAGACACCACCATCAAAACACCGGACACCTTCAACACAGGACATGGCAGCAAATACAAAAATTAAATCAAATTACAAAGCAGGTTCGCTATAAGAAGCATGGAACATGAGTGAGCATTTCCTTCTTGTTGGACGCTTGGTCATCTTTAAAAAACAATTATTGTATTTACGACAACAACCATATATATGAGTTTATGCCACAACGGAGGAACGTTTATTATCTTACAGATCAAAAAAACAAAACACTTCACACTTCATGGTTACATTGGTAAGATTTTTTGGCACACCGTTGTCGTACATAAGGACTACTCTTAAACAAACCGGTAAACATCAATCAATGTCTTGACAAAAGCTGTCAGGATCTTGTAGTGTATGATTCTTGAAATGTGTTTTGACCCAAATATAATTAGAGCTTTAAGGTATCAACTGTGTCAGAGATAACTTTGTTACAAGACGTAAAAGGCAATAGTCGGTTTTTTTTTTCGAGATATTACAGGCAACGAAAAACTATGACCGTATAATATCACGCAATCAAATACTATATACTCATATGTAGCATAATGCCTGGCAAGACTAATTCTGACTATATTTGATACTGGATAACTTTCTCCATACCTTTGGCAAAACTCACAAAAATAAAATATATCTACTGATTGTTTACGTGTCACTAGTATATTTACACTGTCATTTGTTTACCATGGCCTCGTTAGACCATAAAGGTTTTAAAAACTACGTGTCATTTTTTATGGATTTTTTCTCATTCGGATCTAGGAGTAGCCATTTCGCTGAGAGCTGAGACATTGACGTATTCTGGGGTATACATTGTCAGATTATCAATTCAATTATCCAAGTAGATGCTGTTTTCGGTTGTTACACTGACTTCCGTTTAAATAATCAGTAGAATTGTTGCAATCGGGAGTATAGGATACAGGTAATTATTACAGTTTGAAGAACGCGTGCTCACCTCCAGCAACCGACCCCTCCAGGCCTCTTCGTCAGGTATCCACGTTATATTGTCATCTTTGAATAACAAGGACGTGTTGTAGAGATGGTCCGGTTCTGTAAAGACATTTGTGACAACAATGTGGAATATTTTTTCTTTGGATGTTTCTACCTCTACGATATTAATGGCCCACAGTTTTGTACAAACAGAAAATATCTCAAACCATTAATAAGCAGTAGAATGAATCTGTTCAAAGAAAAACTTACACGTTGTGTATTGATGTCAAATATTGATAATTAGTGTATTCAATGCATGCTCTTCTGTGAAAATAAACAATTTCCGAGCTAAGGCAGCAGGTACCTATATCTTTGCTAGAGGCAGCATATATATGACATTTTGTCTCCCCCAGAGATTACCTTGTAACCAAGGGATTGGCGTGTAGAACGATTGCTATCCATCCGATCATGTTATCATTTTGAGGACGTTTAAAGGGTAGGCCTAACTAAACGGAAAAAGAGAGAGAGACAGTCGAAAGCTGTAAACAGTAGATAAGGGGAACGATGTTTTGGCTGTGCACCTAGGTTTCAAAATCGTGTAAGAACCACTTTGGTAACTACCGTATACTAGACATTTCATGCCATATCTTTCCTGTCTCTGTACTTGTCACTGTTAGCCTATTGAATAAATCTGCATGACAATCGCCACAAAGACCGTATGGATCGTACTTTATCAAAATGATTTTGAAAAATACTTATTAAATAATAATGAATATTCAAAATTCAGAAACGATATGGCTTAAACGCTTTATCATACTGGAGTTACCAATCTGGCTCAAACGCAATTATTAGATGCGTTATAATTTTTCATTACAGACTGTCTACTTTAACTCCTGGCCAATGTCTAAACGACGTGGTAACATTTACTGACGACACAAGTTATTATTTGCATTTTGCGTTAAATATACATGTATCATTTAACCATTCTTTAAAGCAAACTAATATGTATATGTCAACGCGTTTGACATTCAATTTTTACATACGGACTTCGCTTTGAGCGCATGTCCAGTCTGTCATCTCAGCTCTAGTAAGCAAAGGCATCACATAGTATAGACTTGGACCTTGAAACACAGGCAGTCTGTAATGTAAACAGGATATTCAGGATCGAATTAAAGATTGATTTAGATATATGATGCACTTGAGTTAGTTTATTACACAACACCCATTAAAATCCACTTTCATCCCAACTGCAAATGGATAGGTGATTGATTTAAGGTGTGTATTGCACTATTTACAACCACGAATACAGCAGTACTTAATACCGCCGCTAAATTGTCATTACAGGATAGAACAAACCTTCAAAAGTATTATTACCTGCATGAAACTCTTGAAATGTATACCTTAATTGAACACTATTATTATTGTTAGCAAATACAATCTTTTCAAATCATATGAGATAAAAACTTATATGAAAAAGGTACTATATCGTAAAGCACTTTGTATTAAAGAAAGGCTAAATGACTCGGCTTTAAACGAGGTATCAAATAAATACAGCTATCCAATAACGCTGGGAAAATTAACCATCTACATTAATCAAAACTTGTACAGTGATCATATCTTACCTTACACCTACTATTGCCTGTATAACTGTAGTGAGACCGGACATAAATATGTTTGTACTCATGAGTTTAGCGGTCACGTGAGAGTTTCCGCATATAGCTGTTGATATGAGAATAGAGTTCCCCACTGCAATCGACATCAGTTGAAGACATACCTAGGCAAAATGTGCAAGTAACATAGGTCAACCAGATGCTTTATTAGTGTTTGGAGAAACAGTGTATGCAAAACAACAACAACAACAACGAAGACAATGCACATCCCAACTCCATGCAATCAAAACTGATCATGATTGCGCAGATTTCATATTAAATACATATATTTATATTCGAAGGAGCAATTATTCATTTGTGGCTACCTTACTCATCCTGGATGTAGTCAGCCTCAATCCACTTAAAATGAAAAAATACAGAAATTGAAACAAGTAGTCGTGATGCTACCGGCTTCCCAAAAAATAAGATGAAATTCATATCTAAATGTTGTCTGGCTATTGAGTTATCGCATGTGCAGATCTATTAAAATGGAAAACTAATCGGAATAAGAATGACTTCTGGCAGATCTGCTTCCGGTATATTAATAATCATCAGAGGACTAACCGTGTGCTGGTTATTCATATCGCTCATATTGGTCAATATCCCACTTTGTCGGACAAACGTAATAGGTTATTTAGTATCGCACTACGTCCAATATTAGTCACTTCATATTGACTCGCGCTTATTTCTATACCTACCTAGGTTATGTATTATTAAGAACTTTGTGATGACATAAAGTGTCACAAAAACACAAACTTCCAGCCAATATTCTCCTTAGAAAATGTTTTACCTGTAGTGAGTTTGTTAGTAAGAGGCTGCTCAAAGCAGAGTATTCCGACGTATATTAGTGTGAGCTCTGGTGCACGAATAGGTTACATTCCATAGCATACTCGGCCTGCGGTCGTGTCTTAGTGGTTGGCCTGTTCGCTAACTAATCCTAATTCGATGTACTGTTCACGGGATCGTGTGCGCCTGTCGACCATCAGGTATATGAGTGAGTCACACGATGCTGCTCCGGCAATAGTGGGGGTGTTTTTTGCGAGGTTCCCCCCCCCCGAGTTTACTATTGTGCTTAAGTGAACTGTGATAGTGAACAACTGACATCACTAGCAATTTGTGATGTGTTTGGAAAGTCTGCAACCCGGACATGTATGTTTAAATTCTGATGAGGAAAACCCTGACAGCTGCCTTCCGTTTTACTAACTGTGATAATTCAGTGATAAGTAGTTTAAGGATACTATATCCTTAATTCCTTTTCCTTTCATCTATAAGGAACTATACCAAAAAATGTTATCAACGTAGTTAGCACAATTACTAATACATTGTAAAAGTCATCTTGGGCAGCCGAATGCCTTACAGTTGTTACCACATATACATGTATTTCAATGTACATTATCAAAATGTTCCAACTTTACATGTTAAAACATCCCTGTCGTATTTACATGTATTTATTGTTTGTCAAATTTCTATATATTTACTATATTCCTATGAGGATATAGAAAAAAACAAATGTTATTTAATTTCATTACTGTGAAAATACATTTCTTTAAATTTTTCTAAGAAAATGTCATGTGTTCTTTATTGTATAATGTGTATTTACCAGAACGGAGTTTAAATCAGTACAATGGGTAGTTTTATAAACAATAATTGTACAGAGGGCAGAACATATGTATAATTAATTTAAGTTCTTGAGGGAATAAAACCCCAGGGGGGCTTGATCTATCCCCGTAAAACATGATAGTTATTAGCTGCTGGTAAAAGCAATTACGTATATACTTATATAACCATATTTATCAGTTTTCGTCGTCATTAGATGTAAGTATATATAACCCGATTAATACATTTTTTAAACAATTTTCCTCTGCCCTGCCACACACACGATGAACGATGAGTCAATCGCGATTTGAATGAACAAATATGTGGGATTTCTTTTAACGATTGGGTCAATTTATTCCACTCACGAGACCCTTCGATTTTAATAGAATGTTAGGAAAGATTGGACAGGAACACGGTGTGTATAAATCAAGTTCAGCACTTCTGGTATTGTAATGGTGGCTTGATGATTGCATGCGAAAGAAACTTTGAGTGATTTGGGGAAGCAAATATGGAGCATGAACACATTTATGGACTAGTAGCAATGCTGTATTGTATAAATATAAGCAGTGGTAAACTGAGTATCTGAAGCTTATAGAACAGCGGAGGTGTATGCTCATATTTAGGAGAGCAAGTTATTGTGCGTATTGCTCGTTTCTGAATGACCAACAAGGGATTACGGTTGGCTACGAACGTGTTACCCCAAAGTAAAGTACAATAAGAAAGGTAGGGATGAATGAGGGCAAAGTATAAAAGATAAAGGGACTTTCTGTTCTCCTGCCGCTTGATGTGGTGTATAACACCTATATTTTGTGATAATTTTTGTCCAATGTAGTGAATATGTGTAGTCCAATTTAGCTTTTCGTTATGGAAGATACAGAGAAACTTGTAGTAAGGAACGCTATCAATTTCTGTGCCGCAAATATATAGTTTGTGCCTTTTCCAAGTGTTCTGTGTGCGGTGGGTCCTATGGCCATATATTAAATTTTTTTACATTAACATATAGCTTATAACAACAGAACCATAAGAAAAAAATATCTAGTTCTGTTGACATGACACCAGTTCCTTGATAATGTCATAATAGTGTGTGAAAAAAACGTATTATTTTCACAAAAGTGTTTTTCATCCACAATAAAACTGTTACCTGGAAGCAGAAGACAAGGGAGACAACTATTGGAGGATTGTCCCAGACTCTGTACAATAACAGGCTAACTGGAGCTGTGGCTGTCTTCACTTCAGTGCTATTGTTTCCGGTCTCAAGAACCTTATCTCTCTGTGACTGCATTCCTCTTTTGGCGTTTTCGGTAGACATTTTGAGACTGTTGAAATAATTTATTACCAATATTTACCTATAATAAGAAAAGTTGTTATCATTTTAGTACAGACTTGTCCGCTCTGTTTACACTGCGTGTATGTAGTTTGAGAAACAATTGTAATGTTAACGCTATCTTGTTTATAAGAAAAACTAATATATTTATAAACACAGAGAAAAGAAAATGTACAAACTTCCACAAAAGATAGAAAAAAGAGGAATCAACTCTCTTGTTAATTATGAGTTACGTTGTTTAGATAATACTGCTCTCCTTTTGTAATGATTTTTGATGCTTTATTCTATGCTATTAAACTGTTAGCTGTCTGAAATAACTGTATACCCCAGCCACTATTGTTGATACTTGCTCACCTGACCATTTACTTTGCTCACCAAGCCAGAGTGACAACGGTCTTATGTCGTCCTGATGTTTTACATAAACACTTCTATACAGCGATTTTATAGGTAGACAAATTATTGAAAAAAAATAACGACAAATATCTAAGTTTGATGTAAAACATCTTTTAAAATTTGTCAATCAAGCGTTCGGAAAAACCTTATATCACATATCTTGAAAATGGAATAAATTTTTTCAAAAAGCTTGATTGCCAAATTTTACAAGATGTTTTACAACGAATCTACAGTGTTATCGACTCTTACGATGACGTACCTGTCTAATGGGCAAAGGAAATCTCTCAGACAGTAAACAATGACAAAGCAGTGCATACCGATTTTGCGTTGCTCTTAGTTCCTTCGGGTCACCAGGCGAAGAAGAAGAGAAAAACCTTAACGTGTTAAAATTCATAAATCGCACACGTTGAGTGAGAGATTATAGCGGTCACTCATTCACCAGGGCGTTCCCTTTGGTCGTGTGCGGAACATGGCAAGTTAACACAACACGAGCCTGTGGTTTTGAAATCAATGAAATGAATAGAAGCAGTGTTAAATGACGCTTGTATTTCCACCCAGTGCTCTTTGTTGGCCAATTTCCAAAACATAGAGCTACCTTACCTTTGTCAGTATTCCTCCCGAATTACCAATGTGTAGACATTTGATTCGGTATCTGTGATAATCAAACTGAGAGTGAATCTATCTTCCAAACGTCAGAAGTAATCCGACACAGTTACTGGTCCACCCGATGCTAAAACACTATGACAGCATTTGTAATATGACTGACATGTAATCACTTGACTTGTGGCAATGGTTACATATGGCGTCTCAAATTGATGTCGATCCTTTATAGGATTTAAAAAATAAGCGTGAAGGGTGGTTTCAGTATTGACGACCCAGTTTTAGGTCTAATTATAAAAAAAGTGTACGTTGCGTCATCAACAGATAACTCGTTAGTGTGGTTTTAAAACCACTGGTGTCTTACCACATCTCAGCCAAAATTAGAAAATTAAATTATGTTGCCATATTTACTACAATGATAACCCTGTGGTTTTTAATGACTTTTTCATTTTTTCTGTGTTATGGTTTACATTTATTTTACATCTGTGTTGAGCTGTGGTTTATTTATTAAAACCTTTTTTTTTTAAATAGTTATTTAATGGTCAAAACACTTTGTTCCTTTTTTTAAAATGACATATGTTTTCATACAATTAACGTGTTGTGCACATCATTCATCTGACGCCAATATGCTGTTTTGACACCTACATGTATATGTACGAGAATTGGACACTAAATTAATATATTAGTTGTGTATATACTTACAGCAGTGGGCCGTTGACGTCATATTTATCCACATTCACTATCCGCGTACATATAAACAGCATTACTTCAGACATATATCCTGCATTTTATTTTCTAAAAAATGTGTCTTAATTATATGTTGTCAATGAAATTTGACTGAGTAAAACATTTTTGCAATAATCCTATGTGATTTATTATATATAAAATAACCGATGGAACAATTGTAGATCTCCAACTGTTTGTGGCTTTGAGTGATGACCTTCAGCGGCTGGAGACTAGTTTGAAACGTGTAACACCAACTCATCTCTTCATTTTTGGAATAAAGAGATCGAACTGCACTATGACCTAACATGTGATTTATTTTAGTAGCAACGAATGTCTCTCTGTAATCTTAATTCTATTGGTAACGGCCAGGAAGGCTTGCAATCCTCACCCCCTATCAGTTGGGTGCAAGCTTTGCTTGTCGTGGGTCGTTCCAAAGAAGCCAATTTGAGTCATTCTAAGCTATATTTCGAGACGAAGAAATATGGCATCCTTTCCGGTAAAGTAATGCGAGGGAACTCTTCGCTAGGCGATCAGCCCTGTCGTTTCCAGAAATATTACTGTGTCCCGGATCCCATTCGAATGCCACTTTGATGCCGTCATAAGAAAATGTTGTAATCGTAAATAAAATTTCATATAAAATTGGAAAAGGCCTAAGCTAAAGGCGTCAGATAAAATGACTTAAGGGGGTTGAACGTTTAAAACCCATCTTTCGACCAATTTAATTTCAAACAGTTCAGTATTAAATCTCAATATTTGAGTTCGGGGACACAGTAGACACACCAGTTCTACCAGTATCTGAACACATACATGATATAAGGGTTCTCAGATTTGTTTGATTTTAACCCAAACTCAATTAAAATGAATGGTGTAACTAAACTCCATGGTGGAAACAGAGGCGTGATAGGCTATGTTACATTTACTAAATTAAGAGAGAAATCCGAGGAGAACAGGGTTCGTCTGATTGTTGTTATACAACACTTGCAGAGATGCTGATTAGAGGAATTTCAATTTTAATCCCATTGCACCTAACACACTATTGTTCCAGCCAAATGGGCATACGTCTACTGGAACCTCAGCAGTTAAAAGAAAATACCTTCACAAGCAGAGTTGTTCAGATTATGTGTTTTGTCTAAATGTTCTTTAGGTTTCCCTTGTGTTGTAGTAAGCACATTGTGCACTATAATGCATTGTGCAAACTAAAATTGGACGTTGTGCCCCGAATTGACTCATAACACAGCTTGTCTTATAGGGCTAAGCCCTACATGTACACCCTAATCCCGATGGGTAGTGCAACAAGAGTGGCAAACATATGGTAGTAATTGCAAGTGCAGCTTTAATCAACGCCTTCTTCTGTATGGCGAATGGTAGGAGGGAGCTTCCTGTTGCCCTGGTGATTTGTGAGCTAGAGAGGAACAGTAAGCCGATATGCTTGTGATGTCCTTGTATTGTCCTGTGAGGGTCCTGTCATAAATAGAAAGTAGATAAGGGATCCGGTCGTAGTGATTACCTCATCCCGTTGTGAGAGGGCAAGATAAATGACGCATTATCCATATTTTACAAATCCACTAAAATCGTTGCATGTGGATGTATACATACGCTCTATAATGAACGATATAATATACCTGGCCGAGATTTATTTTCGTACAATTGTGATCTGTATAAATGATCAATTGTAGGTATAATATGGATATTTCTAGGTATAGCAGACCTGGTACCTTTCGTAGTTTTTCGAATTATCGTTGGTGACACGAATGCACGGAATCCTTCCTTAAAATACTAGTCAAAACAATACAGAATTGTTCTGTCTGTTTTAATACCAAAACAGTGTTTGGCAATTTGTCTTTGGCTTGCTAGCCTTGAAACAACACCTCACATCTGTACTTTAAAAACGTTTTCTGTTTGCTTTTTGATTTTGGGATCAACTACTAGATGAAGGTGTATTGGTCTATAGATTTCTGACAGTACCAACGTGTGGTCAGCTGCTGCACAGTCTTGTGAATTATCGCGTTTGCAAAAAGGGGAATAACTACATGTATTTTCACTGATAACCTCCCTTTATTTAATACTTTTGGAATTATTGATAACTTTGATTTCTGGACTGTTTATGAAACATTTCAGTAAATCAACTTGCTTAAAATTCTTAACTTTATATTTCTCTGTCAAGGATTTAAAAAGTGAAATACTCTCGAGTACGACGCTAAACCCCAAACAAACAAACAGTTAAGTTTATAGATGAGTTTGCTTTCAGAGCATGGAATTCATAGCATGTACAGACGTAAATGCAATAGGTCGAATAGTAACTGTCAAAAACAGTAAACTACTCAACATTGTATGATGGGTTTATTGAGGTTCTATACAGGCGAAGTACAAACATCCTGTTACACAGAGTGCCAATCAATCAAAAACTCAAACAATGTTTCTAATTACTTCAATCAACCATATCATTCCAATAAATCCACTGGCAAGTGCTGTAAGATCGGTTTTCTCCATTTTATGGTTGATTATTGTGGTACACAGTTAGAGTACACATATCAAATTCAATACTAATAATAAATACTAACTTTTAGTGATTTTAACTATAAACTATACAATAAACTGAATGACAGATAAATATTTTTTATGGATTATTTAAAGAAATAAATATCTATTATGTTTATAGTTTCTATTCAATTAAACAATCCATTGGCAGATTTTACAAATATTTTTTCTATGTGTAAGTAAGTTCTCTCTACCTAACCTGTACCCTTCATCAAGTTAAGCACGTGCTCCCTACCTAAGCTATGCCCCTCATACGTGTAAGCACGTTCTCTCAACCTAAAATAAACTCATCTTAAGTGTCAGCACGTTCACTCTACTTTTCCCATAGCCCACATAAGTGTAATTACGTTCTCCCTACCTATCATATATCCCTATTAAGTGTAAACAAGTTCTCCCTACCTAAGATAAACTCATCTTAAGTGTCAGCACGTTCACTCTACTTTTCCCATACCCCGAATAAGTGTAACTACGTTCTCCCTACCTATCATATATCCCTATTAAGTGTAACTACGTTCTCCCTACCTATCCTATTAAATGTAAGCAATTTCTCCGTACCTAAGATAAACTCATGTTGAGTGTCCATACTTTCTCTCAACCTAACCTATTCCCATATTAAGTGTCATCATGTTCTCCGTACCTACCATATACCCTTCTTAATTGTGAGCACGTTTCATCTACCTACCCTATGTCACTTACTAGTATAAGTGTACTACTACTACTACTACTAAAATTGATTTGTCTGGCGGCCCCATTCAATTGAATGATGTGCGCCACAACACTACCAGAGGTTTGTTCTCATGATTTGCCTAATTACATTATTGAAAACATCATCAAAATATTAGCTTAGACAAGATTTGCAATGTAAGACAGAGGTAATAAAACATGAGTGACAGAACAGTACACAGATATGACTGGAATACACACAGGTATACAGACAAAGGGTTTACAGCAAAAACAAACAGAGGATATACTTATAAACAATAAAAACATGACAGCTGTACAAAATGGACAACACTTATACAAAACAATATACAAATCACTAACTTACATGTAATAGTATAAGTACGTTCCTAAGAACTATACCTCTCTTAAGGACTCTACCGCTAGTCAAGGGTAAAATTTTGACTTCTTTCTTTTTTTTGCCTTTCTGAAATCTTCTTTTCATAATCTTGACAATGCAAAAAGTAAGTATTTTAGAACGATTTTTTTAAAATTTCAATTGTAAAATGCGTGTCTCAAAGATTATGTGTTTGGAAGGGCGGAGGGGATTAACGTGATTATCTCACCTCAACTGACTGCCTGCTGACTTTTACGACAAACCAATTAACGAAAGGCAAACATTGGGGATGTGTATTTGAACTGAACAGAAGACCTGGAGAAGAAATGTTTCTGGGTCTTAGAACACATATTTATACAAACTACTCATGCCCCCAGCATGACTCCTACTGATAGCCATTAACAAAGGTGTGAACGAAATCTTTGATGCCGACGTCAATCAAATTGCCATTTAAAGACACTTTTTAAAAATTTTGTGTTAAAAAATGAAAATTTCGGCTTTTCATTCAATTAAAAAAACATGTTGTTTAATAAATTGATTGGGAGTAATCTTAAAACAATCCGGAGTTCAATCATTCCACACGTTTTCTCTGCTTGCATTTTTCTTGATTTTTATGATTTAAAGCGTTTATTTCTCGTAAACTATTTGCACTAATTCTTTAAAATTTGGCACAGACAATCTTGAAGCCATTATCTAAAAAAAAAACGTCATAAATATACTCTGTCCGCCATTACGGCTCACTAACAAGAAGCGCATGCTGTGCTATAGAAAATTGAAAGGCCAGTGGGCGTGGCCAAGTTTCTTTGATGTTC
>JAQQZZ010139533.1:0-13243 GCA_030265115.1 Mopalia vespertina | reverse complement strand
CCAACCAACCAACCAACCAACCAACCAACCAACCAACCAACCAACCAACCAACCAACCAATCAATCAATCAATCAATGACGCAATCAATCAATCAATTTAGTTTAGGAATACATTATGTTTTGATCCCAATCGTGTATTCACTACACAATGCGGACCATGGTCATCAGTTTAAGTAACAGGATGTACATGTATGCCTTAATAGCCACCATTGTATGACTTCCGAGATGTAAGCGTAATACATTCGAGGACATCCTAGTGGGTCACAATTCGGACGTTTCGAATGGTGGGTAGGAACGTAGGCCTACAGGGAGAAGTATTCATCGCTCAGAAGAAAAAAAATCATCAATTATTATGTTTGCTCTATGGAAATTGCCACCGCTCCTATTAAATTTCTGAGGCCAGCGACTTGCCTGATAAATCTGAAATAAATCTGGAATTGATTCAGTATTTACAAAAAAAAAACCGGCAAGCAATATTACAGGTCCTATTTGAAAATATTCAAAATATAACTCAGCTTTGTCATAATGGGTGTACATGTCCAGTTTTACCGTTCTCAATCCGATCATAAAATATATTAGCGGTCGCGGAGGCACAACACCAGAAAATCGATCTCCCTTTTTATAAAGTCCATGCTGAAAGATTCCTTGTTAACAACGCTGATAATTAGGCATACCGACATGTGTGTGTGGTATTCAACAACAATATTTGTCTTTCTTTTTATTTGCAGGAAGAACTTTTATTTTAACGATCTTCAAATTTATTATTTTACCCTATTATAAAAGCGAATCAATCTTTTACCTAACGCATTTTCTAATGGGATCAAATTATGCGTTTGGACACTTTTCCCGCCACTACGAAGCTACTTATAAGATTTCTCCTTTTTTTTATAATTTATTGGTGAATAAATTCAATTCAATTCAATTCAATAGAGGTATTACAATTTTTAAATGGCGTACATTATACTTTGTAATACACAAAATAAGCTTCCACGTAACGTGTGAAGAAAATACAGAAACATGTAAACGCCAGTTAACAATCCACAAAAATACCGTTATTCACAGCATTATGTATCTATTCAACAAAACCGCTTAAATGGATACAAGAGAAGCGGATTGGCGAGCTCAATGTGTGTCAATATCTGAGGATATTTGCGTAAGGTAAATGTTGAATTTAAACAGCGCTTAGACGACACGTCCAGGGTTAGCCTGTTTCATTGTGAGGGAACGTGCATCTTCGAAACACAGCACGATATGCTCTTCTCCACTATGGGTGTACAGTTATCATGGTTGACTGTTGTAATAACCACTATATGTATGGCTATTACACAGCAGACAGGTAGGTGGTGGCATATACTGTTGTATTTATTTCTTTAGTTTTAGGGCTATGTGAGAAACAGTGCCCGGCTCTTCGGAGGATCCTTTGTGTATTTTGTCGTTTTACGAGCTGAGGGACAGCCCGA
This sequence comes from Mopalia vespertina, assembly GCA_030265115.1. Taxonomy (NCBI): domain Eukaryota; kingdom Metazoa; phylum Mollusca; class Polyplacophora; order Chitonida; family Mopaliidae; genus Mopalia; species Mopalia vespertina. The sequence goes on along the minus strand of JAQQZZ010139533.1, from coordinate 11,783 downwards.
ATCTTGGGCTGTTTGTTCTTGTAGTCTAATGTTACACTGTCACAGTGTCGCTTGCACATTTTGGCTTCATATAACACCGTGTTTCAATCCAAGTCTCTCCCAAGTTTAAGCCAGTGTGTGTTGACGTTGTCGAGGGTTATAGATGCCACCAGTTGGACAGTCATGTTGTTGTGTAAGTTAAACAAGCTTAAGACCTTGTTACCCATTAACTAGGCTCTATACTTAAATATTTAACATTCCCCATTCTGGTGTGTCTTTAGGTGGGGTGATATTGCCCAAAACTGTAATAAAAACTAGAAACAAGTGACGACATTTTTTAGGAACATTTCGTTTATATTTAAGTTTATTTTGTTGAGTTTTAAGTTTATGTTAATATACAAAACTGAATTCAAACTTGTTCTAATTTTACATTTCGTAAATTAATTTCGTGTTTGGGGACCTTTTCTCGTTAAAATTGAAATGCGGCGTTATCTAGACTTAATTGGACTATTTGTGTTTTTCTTCATATAGCTACTGACAGTACTGGCATACACATCGACACGTTTTGTTCAATCACAAATTTAAAGTAAAATATTGTCCAGAAATAAGTGATATAAATGTTATTGATACACTTCTTTTCAATGTGATCAACTTTTGAACAGACATAGTGTCTGTAGGATATCTACCAAACTTGACTTAGATACAAATAAACCAGGATTATGTCGATTTGTTGTCTTTAGTTTTGAACAATTTTGTTTAAATTACACATCATTGCAATTTCAGAATTGGACTAGGGGTCTGCTATGACCGTTTAACTATGGTTATATAGAAACGTCACTTACATATTGTTTCACATACACATACACATGTACATATGAACAGGATGCAGACGGATAACAATAGAATACATGGTGTTTAGGCTAATCACTATCTTTAAGAAGCACAGTCTAACAGTTAAAGGGAAATAACTCTGCATGACAAACACTGACATGGGGTGAGGTAAATGCACAAACAATGGAAATAAGCCGCAAATTCTCAACAAAACGTATGTGCTTGTCTTGCATTTACTTAAGCCACTAGATAATTTCGGTTTAAGTATACAATGCCCTCAGTCATTTTATGCTGTACCCGAGCAGATTTTGTTAAAATAGCATGTAAAATGAAAAAGCATTCCTGATACGAACAAAAGCAACCTAACAAAAATGAGTCGCACAAGTGTGAGCAATAACCGAAGAAGGTGTTATCCATACAACTATTGTTTTTTTTCTGAATGCCACCCAAAAGAAAGAACACATTCATTTGCACTTGATCTTGTTATTCATATCCGCTTATTCATGGACTACTGTGCAATTAGTCAATATATGTTACATATACTCCCCCCGTCTTAATGTTTTGATTGCAATCTTTTGGCGCGAATAATACTATTTGTATTGCATGCGCTTTCAAAATTTAAATTACTATTACTAAAATGACTGAAATTAATATATATTTCTTTTTATAGATTTCGACTCTAAATTTTCGACCAGCTTTTGTATGGTTCACATAAAAAAATCTCCATCAACGCTAAAAATATATAATTGAAAACTGCAGTTTTATTTAATCTTTACGTTTGTAGGCCTACTTCGGGTCATTATTCAAATATAAATTTGAAATAGTGCCTCGTCAATCATCAGTTTTATATCTCTTTAGCTAGCTACTGAGTTTGAAGGCTTCTTATCATGTAATTGCCCTACAGTGGTATCTCAAGTAGCATGATGCATTGTGGGAGACGGGGCCAGGCTAGGAATATGGCGGCATGACAACATGTACTTGGACCGTGATGTTCCACTTTTTTAAACGCGGCTATTGGACTATTTAATTTCGCAATTGACATAAAAAATGTATAACAGCGTTCAGATTACAAAGCATTATTGGACAGTAGTTTATTGAACTTTTAAAAACCCTTAAAATTACACGGTAATAAGCGTCAAACTCTGTATCTCTAAGGCTACATGATATGATAGACGATCAGAGATTTCATGATAAAATCTGAACTACGTCTCTGGTCACTTTTAATTTGTTTATCAATATTTAATATTGTTATGCCTTTTGTCAAATTGTTTCTGTCTTACTGGTCGAAAATACTAACACGTGGCATTAAACATAACATGACGTAAGCGTTGAATGATTTCTGTCGATGCAATAGTTATGTAGCTATGGGACATTTAAAATTCTTCTACACGTCAAAGTTGTCTCCTCTTGTCTTCAAAAGGCCTATTTTTATAGGGTTACAACGTTTAGCTAATGTTTACAACTAACGAAATTAAAAATAAACGCTGGATAGAATACATTCGGTATAACAAAACAATTACTGCATGTTTGACAATGGATCGTCATGATTTGTCAACTCTCGACAATTAAGTTGAACATCGAATATCTCGAGGGTTAAATCATTATGTTCAATTCACAAAGACGCAGTATTTGTATAATCTATTACTGCAATCTCAACAGTATTTGATTGTCTTGTCTAGTCAGGACCCAACAGGCACATGACCCAGTTACAGGTCTGACAACGTATATGGTGATTAAAAAGGTTACAAACAAATTAAACAATAGAAATACTATTGCTGCTTTAACCAGTGTGCTATACATGTATATATCCACGATTATATAACTGTCACGATTTTGTCTGTGTTACCCAACGGAATTACCAACTAACAAGATGAAATAATTCACACTGTTTCTCAGTAGCAACTATGTTGGGTATAATTGTAGCGTATTTCATTTTGTTAAGCAATGGCCAATGTTACGTAACCTAGACATACCAGAAGTCTATCAAACGGAAGTATGAAACCAGCCATTACCCAGTCTCAGCGGCATTGTGACTTTCAGAGGACTTACATAGTGCCATATGACTCATTGCGCAAGAAATTGGGGATTTCGTTCGTTTCGCGCAGTTTGAATGTTAGAGCCCACTGACGCCCTATGGGTAAAATATTACCTTTGAAAATCGGCAGAAATAGCTTTAGCAAGATTTACCCATGATTCCACATTCACATCCACTTGGGGTTTCTTTATGTATCGCTAGGGGGCGCTTTTTCAACAATCAGCGCTGGTCTGGTCAGAATGCCGTTGAGACGTACTGGGTAGTGGCTGGTTCCATACTACTGCTTGATAGACTTCTTAACATACGCCTACGAGGGAGCAAGGGATTGCACCACACGCATGTGGAAATGGTACAATGAACAACAACAATCTGCGTCGCAGCCACAGCAGAAGGAACAACTTAATAGCCATTTAGTGTTTTGACAACGTTGAATTATAACAAGTTCATGCATCAATCCGCGCTACACCAGTTACCCAGTCACAGAGTTACACATCGTTCCAGCTTCCCAAAACTTCTGAGGTATCGGAGGCTATCGCTTCTGCATCTGTGCCACGTTAACCGCATGGTGGCGAACTTATAGGTCTAGTGTTATATTCTACTTACAGGTATTCCCAAATGGGTTTTAAATTAGATTTAAAGTGACTAAATAACAAAGATAATACTATTAACTATTTGTAAACAAAATTTTGTATTTTTCTAATAATTAGAATTTGTGTTATTCACTTACAAACTTGCAACTTTTCATACAAATCATTTGATCTGTGCCGTAGGCAGGGGAACTCCATTCGGAACAGTCCGTGACGGAGATGCACGAAGGGTGGATTGATCAGTCAAAATGGTGGCAAGCAACTTAAGCGAATGTTCTATAGCGCATACTTCTTCAGACAGTGAATATTAGCGATGATAATTTATCTGATGGTCACAATTTTTAAAAGATAGCGAACAACTACGATTGATGGACTGCCAACAATTCGACGAAAGTGACACGGACAATGATAAAATATTTCCAAAACAGATATGAGAAATTTTGGGGGAATAAAAAAGATGTTCGGATCTCAATTTCTCCACAAATACGCCTAATTTCTTAATGAAAAATAGTTGAAAATCGTCCGTTGAATATTGGACTTTTTTATAACAAGTTTTCTAGGTCTATAGTTGACACAGCTGTGTGCAGGGGTGTCGTACACCAAATGAGGAGAGCGACGAAACCATTCCACAATGTACATAACATTAAAACAAGAGTCTTGTAGCATCAGTTTAAATGTCTACAAGCATTAATCGAATCTTGTTTTCATCTGGCAAAACATGTTTTATAAACGTGTTTCCAACAGGTGAAATGTTGTTTTTGTCTTTGACAGTTAGTAAATTGATAAAAGTCGATTTAGAAAAGTGAAAAATATCACGGATATGGATGGAAAAAATTGATGATGTATACGTATGGAGAAGTAACCATTGTGCACCCCCCATACGGCTACGTTACAACTTAGAGTTAAGACACTAGCGCTCCGAGCGGGAAGAACCTAATTAGCTTGATATCCATTATTTGAAACATAATTGTAAGTTATAAGTTAACACAATTAGCTTTATTCAATGCCACAATGACCACAACATACCAGAATGTGCCCTTTTAACTCTTTGGCAACCACAAGCCGCTCACAGCGGCTCTGGTTTTCTTCAGAAAAGACTGCAAATGGCTGTGAATAGCTCGTCAAGTAGTCATTTTAAACTAACCTCTAATCGGCTGCTGGTCCACAACATGTTTAACGTAACCAATAAGCATTTGCTTTAAAGCCCAGAAGCAAAAGTTGTAAATGACAACAGACTAGAAAAAATATTCCGCAGTCAAGAGTTAATATCCCTCTTGTGCACAAGGATACAAGTAAATAGTAATGAACAGATGTACAATTGGCAATTTTTTTTACAGGGTTAGATGAAGAATCTATAACCATACTGGAATCTAATGCGTGCTATGGAAGCGAAGGACACATAATTAACCAGCTTCATTGCGATGAGCAACAGATGATAGCTATACGGCGACTAAGTTTTGGTGCAAAGACAAACGAGTCGTGTCCTAGTAGCCTCGCCGCCGATTCAAGGAACACTTCTGTGCGTTGTTGTGAGCCAGACGCCACGGACAACTGTTCACTTTCCGGGGAGAGTGAAATGCCCAGGGCCAATTCTTTCTGCTCGGGACACCGGAGTTGTTCAACATTGCGCGCCGAAAGAACACGTACCTTGGGGAAATGTGATTGGCTATTTCGAGACTACACAAATTACATGACAGTTTACTACAGGTGTATCCCAGGTATGTACTCCATAACGGCTTCCAAAGAGAACAAAATTATGGCTCCAGTATTTATTTTTGTTCATCATGCATTTCTATCGTTTGAGAAGTTTTGGAAGTAAGACGAAATTTAATGTGTGTACTTTTTTATAACGCCTATTAGTACAGAATAATAGGCAGAATCGAAATGTGTGTATTACCATATCTCTTTTTGATATTGTCAGGTTTTTACCAATGACAATGCTTTGTAATGTATTAATTTACATATCTGTATATATAAATGTATCCCGGTGGAGGCAAGCACATTTTTCTGAGATTGGTTGGATCTGATGGTTGCTGAATTTCATGGTGTGTGGATTTTATGGTTTTTGGCTCTGAGAGTCATTGGATCTAATGGTGATTGGGTCTGAGAGCGGCTGAATCGCCGGGTGTTTGAATCCGACGGTGGTTGGATTTAGTGTGGTTCAACATTTGATTGGTTGGATCTGATCCTGGCTTGAGTGGTTTGATCTAATGGTGGTTGGATCTGCGATTTGTCAGTTATTGAATAACAAGGTGATAACAGTGCGTGTGGATCTGATGGTACTTTGCTCTGGAAGTGTTTAGATCTTAGTTATTGGAAACCAGGGTGTGTGGATTTGATGGTGGTTGGCTCTGGAAATGTTTATATCTTAGTTATTGGATAACAAGGAGATAACTGCGCGTGTGGATCTGATGGTACTTGGCTCTGAACGTGTTTAGATCGTAGTTATTGGGTACCAGGGTGTGTGGATTTGATGGTAGTTGACTCTTGAAATGTCAAGATCTTAGTTATTGGATAACAGTGCGTGTGCATCTGATGGTACTTGGCTTTGGAAATGTTTAAATCTTAGTTATTGGATAACAAGGTGATAACAGTACGTGTGGATTTGATGGTAGTTGGATCTGGAAGTCTTTAGATCTTAATTATTGGATAACAGGGTGTGTTGAGCTGATGGTACTTGACTCAGGCAGAGTTTAGATCTTAGTTATTGGATAACAGGGTGCGTGGATCTGATGGTAGTTAACTCTGGAAATGTTTATATCTTAGTAATTGGATAACAAGGTGATAACAGTGCGTGTGGATTTGATGGTAGTTGGCTCAGGCAGTGTTTATATTTTAGTTATTGGATAACAGGGTATGTGGATCTGATGGTACTTGGCTCTGGAAGTGTTTATATTTTAGTTAATGGATAACTGGGTGTGTGGATCTGATGGTACGTGGTTCTGACAGCGGTTTGATCTGAGCGTGATTAGATATGTGCACATGGTGAGCCTCTGCGGGGTTAGAACTTGGGGCTCAGTGATCTCTGAACGTTTAGTAATGGTGGATATATCTGGTAATGATTGACCCTTAGGATGGCTTGTGGGTTCCGATACTGGTCGGATCAGAATTAGCAATTAGGTGATAGGGTTGTTGGCGTACGGATACTTAGGGTGGTGATATGAGGTAGTAGGATCTGAGGGTGAGTGATTCGGTCTCAGGGCGGTTAGATATGATTTTACATTTTTAGTTTCCAGAATCATCAATTTTTGTCAATCAGCAACATTACTCGGATCATCTATGTATTTGGCCAGCGAGAATTATCCGCAGAATTTGCTCTCTAACAATTATAACTGTGAATGCACGGTGACTACCTTAGGTGCAATTGGGGTGTATGCAATGGATGTAGCCACCTCAAAAAAGCCATCATGTGGACAGAAAGTTGAAATGAAAGACGCCCTAAACCAGTCATCGCCATCTATAACCTGTGACGATCCGGCATCATTTGGCTACACTTTATTACACACAGGACGGGACGTCCTACATTTGAATCTTGTTAGTAAGCTCCCTACTTCTCCGTGGAGATTCTGGTTTTATATTAGAGGTAAGTGAGCAGCCGTGGAACAAGGAGCGAGAAGGTACATATTATAACCAAACCCGAGAGCTATAGGCACTTTTAGGTATCCGGGAATCTATTGGGACCTAATAAAATGGGGAACCCGTAGTAGGATACTGCTACATGTATACGTGGGACTGCCTGAAAGGTCTAACTGGCCAACCAGAATTAACCAGCGAGAGGTTACGGTGGGCAAGGCTCTTCATTTATTACAGTACAGTTTGTCATATTGTCTCGAGACATCAGTCACACTAATTTATTCACAAGGTCTATATTGTCTCGAGACATCAGTCGCACTAATTTATTCACAAGGGACATGTATATTGTCTCGAGACATCAGTCACACTAATTTATTCACAAGGTATATATTGTCTCGAGACATCAGTCACACTAATTTATTCACAAGGTGTATATTGTCCAAGTCGAGACAACAGTCGCACTAATTTATTCTCAAGGTGTATATTGTCTCGAGACATCAGTCAAACTAATTTATTCACAAGGTGTATATTGTCTCGAGAAATCAGTCACACTAATTTATTCACAAGGTGTATATTGTCTCGAGACATCAGTCACACTAATTTATTCACAAGGTGTATATTGTCTCGAGACATCAGTCACACTAATTTATTCACAAGGTCTATATTGTCTAGAGATACAGTCACACTAATTTATTCACAAAGTATATATTGTTTCGAGGCAAAACACACTATTTCCGTTAGAAAATGCAAATTGTCTGTCTACATTACATAACATATTACCCACATTCTACGTACATGTATGCGCATTTATTTTCTGTCAATACTTGTATGACGATTCTCATCAAAGACTTAATGTGCTATTCCTATTCGGCTGGTTAGTCTATATATCGATCACCGATATTACACCCTGTGATTTGATGCCTGACTGAAAGTGACAGTCGTATTTCCATAAATACCATTGTGTATTCATCAAGCATAAATTAGCTTATATTTTTTAACGCAAACTGATCTTTACCATAAACATACGCCAGCAATGTCGTGTGCTTCTTTTTAGGGAGTCATATGACGAATTTCTACTCAGTAATACACAGCTACTGAAAAGTGAAGTCTCTTTAAAGATGCATACGTGTTTACGTGTGTCAAAATGTAACTGATCACGCTACAGTACTTTAAAACCACTGTACCATGTATTTCTCCCTATCTCAGTATATCAAAGAACCATATTTGTCCTTATGGTTCCATTTAGAACCATCCTCTTTTCTCAAGAACCCTCAAAGAACCATCATTTCTAAGAGAGCACGATTGCTATTTGTCTAAAAACTATCGTATATTTTACGGCAATCTGAATTGACGATTTCTTCATATACCATGAATAATTAAAATATACAGAATTTAATATTAGAATATTTTCTCATCAATACATTAGTTATCCTGATACTTGTTAAAACCCGCTGTCAACGGCTCCTCGGTAGGCCTATCTGGCAAAATCGTATTCTAATCGATGTTGATTAGTTGACAAATGGCGGAGACGCTCCTGGCCACATGTTAATAACCAGCCAATACTTTTCATGGAATCAAATTCTGATATGTACATTTTTTGACAATACGGAAGTTTTCAAATACTGATTTTACGACAAAAGAGTGACGCCCCTTTGCAGAATGGTGTTACAATTGTATGGCAAGGTCGGGCAACATTTCGGCTTGCCGGTTCATAGAAAAACATAGTTTTGAAATACTAGATGCTCCTTCCTTTAAGAGAACAAGATTAATTTGCCAAGGGACGTCACTCTGTTTTGGTAACTTCTTGACTTGAAACTCCTGTAATAAGACCTACAGTGAACCTCACATTGCCTGGAGTTCTTCCAAGCCGTTAATTATACAATTCTACAAGATCTAACTGCGGAAACAAATTCCAGGAAAATTACCAAGGTCTTGTTAAATCAGATTGACGTTATTTTGACTTTATTTGACTTGATCTCTTTTCAGGTAATGCTGATATGAAGCTGGTATGTAATAAGAAGATACCCACATCCTCATCGGTTATTTACAAAGGTTAGTATTTAAACATTGCATACGAACATTAATTGTTCATATGCCATAATTTTAACGTTTGTCTTTTAACCCCAAACTTTTTTGTGCGAAACTCTCCGGTAGTTACCTTATTCAACCTTTCATGGGTTCAGAATCAAAGGCTCGACACAAACTGATGAGAGAATGTCTTCGATACTGATCAAAACAGCTAAGGGGGTCATTGAGGTTAACTTCAGAATGTAAACATTTGAGATCATGGCTTGTCACTCTTTGCACATTACACATTTCCAGCTGATTGATTATTCTCAATCATGCTGGTTGAGACCAGGGGCCTGCGGGTGTGGCTTGGTGATTATCGCATCGGACTACTGATCCTCCTGCGGTATACAATTCATAGGCCCGAATCCCAGAGTTGACATCAGAGGTCGCACAAGGTGACTGGCAATCGCGAGTGTGTTTTAGGACGTTTTCTGCCGGTTTTCTACTATATTTTAAATCTAACACAATGTAAACGTTGTCTATCCGCCGTCATATAAGTGAAATACCCTTAAGTGCGACGTTGAACCCAAAACAGTCAAACAAACAAATAAATAAACATTTATCCAGACTGACTTAAGGTTTGTGTGTTCTTGCAGTTTAACAACATGTTGCTATTGATCTGTTTGTGATAAATATTGACCATGATATCAAAACGTAGTTGACCACGTACCTGTACATGGTTTTTGAATTACCTTACACGTTTACAAGTATTTCATTCATTATGATGAAATTTATAAATTTAAAAAAATATATATACTTTCAGGTCCAACGACATTGTTTAGCGTTCAAGTTTTCTTTGCAATTAGTTATTCTACCTTACATCTGTGACGATAAAGAAGACTACGCCAAAGAGTGATAAGCATAAGCCTGTATGGAGAGACATCGATCAAACACGCTTGCGAATAAGTACGGAGAAATGACATAAAGGCATTACTTGATGCTTGGACAGATATTAACCTTTTTTCTGTGAGTGAAAAACTGTGAAGGGGATCTAGCTCTTTGTGTAGAAATCTGAAAATGGCGCGTTTTTCTAAAGTGGTTAGAGTGAAGGAATTGCAAATTGAGTCGTATGTGGAGAACTCGGAAAGCCACATGTATGCAAGAAAATGGGCTCGGTGTATTGAAAAATAAACGAAACCGCGAGGTAAATGTTGAGATGGAAAAAAATAGACAACGCTGCGGAAAGATGTAATATGGAGTTTCGTGCTAAGAAAATGTTCGACCAGATTCCAGATATGGTGATTTTGATGTGTTCTATGAAGTTGTAATGTAATTTTAGCATTCGTCGTCTGTCAACTGCGTTATCTAAAGAAAATATTTATTGAACTACAACTCATATAGATTTACTGAGTACAATTCAATATAACTGTTGTATTTCTCGTTATGCCATTTTAAATGTTAAATTCAAATGTTTTATATGCTAAGTGTAATTTGATGCAGCAATCTTGATTTGAAAAGTGAATGTGATTGAACTGTTTGAAGCAATAATACTAGTATTTTGACATCGATTGTTGCCTCCGGCGTTTACCTCATGTCCTAAACTGACAGGGTCGTGACAATGGGATGTAACTGGGATAATTAATTACAGGTTCATTCTTCGTCGTACTCAACGGTATTCCAAATATATGTCAACTTTGCATTGCCGGTGTGAGTTGCCTATCCGGAAAGGAATTTTGTCGTACTTTATACCTATGAATGACCTCCAATTTGTAAGGTATAAATAATGGTGGTTTCTGGTGTCAAGGCACTTCCAAGACGGCCAAAGCGGGACAGGCTCCCCATGAACTATAAAACACCAACTTTTATTTGTCGGTTGGGGTTAATACTTATATAATAGTCCTAACACTTATCCTAAACCTAACCCTAAACTAAACATTTCCATAGTTATATTGTAGTCGATAACTTGAGTAACTTGTCCACGGTAACCACTCGACCTAAACTCTAAATTGTACCAACAAACAATAGTCACATGCGGTGCGATGTATTCATAGACAAACAGTTCCGAAATATTCATAAATCAATTCAAATAAATAAAAGAGAGATCGATCCATTTGACCTGTATAGTTAGTTTACCCGAAACCAGGTGTGGAAACCCTCTCTCGACATCACAGATTTAGAGCGCACATAACTGTGTAATTTCAAGTTTTTTCAACTTACCGGCTATTATGGGTTCAATAAGTTCTGTTCAATAATATTTGGTATTCTGAACTTTCTGACACATTTTATATGCCAAACGAGACTTGAAATGCCCATTAGCCTTGTTATAAATACGGAAATACGGTTAAAGTATCCGTTGCCAACATGCCATTTTTGGCTCTTCCACCATGAATGTAGACTTGAAATTTTAGAAGAGGGGACAGTAACTGCTACTTGAAAGGCATGTCGGAATTTATCTGATGGGGATATTAGACCTGTATTAAGCCGGTAAGTCTATTTAATTGAATATTTGAGCCCTACTTCAAATTCTGAAGTAGGTCAATTACACAGTAGGCGCAGCTTAAACTATGTAGCTGACAAGATACAAGACAAGTTCAGAACGCAATATGTGATGCACTGTGATAAAGTGCGCAAATTAACAGTACTATCCACCACAGCAGGTTGGCTTCACTTTTCCCTTTCGAAAACCTGGTCAATAAACGCCTTCTTCTCGCAGATTCCCAAATGACCATAACCCATTGGACCCCGGTCTTAATAGATAAAGTGCAGAC